>BOSO01004903.1:0-24275 GCA_018403395.1 Gorsachius goisagi | reverse complement strand
GAGGGGAAATGATCTGAACTTGCACCAGGGCAGGTTTAGATTAGACATTAGGAAAAATTCTTCACAGAAAGGGTTGTCAAGCACTGGAATGGGCTGCCCAGGGAAGTGGTTGAGTCCCCATCCCTGGAGGTATTTAAAAGAAGGGTAGATGAGGTGCTCAGGGACATGGTTTAGAGGTGGGATGGCAGTGTTAGGTTAACGGTTGGACTTGAGGATCTTAATGGTCTTTTCCAACTTAAATGGTTCTATGATTCTATGATTCTTCAAGAAGGCTGATATGTCCAAAAGCTTGCTTGATTTCTTTTTCCCATTGCCTCAGTTATTTTACTGAAAGACACTACCTTACCCCTCCAGCCCTGCCTTGTTGAAGCAATCTGTGCAGAGATAACTATCCTGTTGCTATAACAACCCCACCTTAATGTTTCACCTAGACTTCATATTCACAGAGTAAAATGGAGTGTAATTTCTAATTGTTTCCTCTCTTGTATTCTGATATCATGTCTCCTGTGTGGTGGCCATCAGTGAAACTTGTAACACACCTAACTGTTCTGCTGCTGCTTGAGTTCGGGCTGGGGTGAACATGTTTCCACCATTCCAGGTCACAGCACAGCAATATGATACCAGCCTAGGGCTATTGGCAGTAATGAACAAAGATGGCAAAAGGTCAAAAACTTGCTTGCTAGCTCTAGCTGTGTGGCCCAGCTGATGGAAATGACATGCTGTAGACCCGTGCTCTCTGCTTTGTACCAAAATCCCAGTTCAGTTTTGAAGGTTCCAAACTCTGAAGGTTTGAGGTCGGAAGGCAGAGACCCTCCTAGGAGGTACTGTGAAACTTCTGAGTTTTCCACCTGGAGAGCTGAGCTTTCCTTTTTCCTGGTTACAGAGCTCATTCATGGTGCCTCATTCCTTAGACTCAGTGCAATGTTTTGGACTGGGTGACTCCCACAGAAGAAGGGGGAGAAGGAACCTTTTCTCTGTTGTATATAACATATGATAGAATACTAAAGGAAAAAGCTTAATGTCCAGAAAATGTCTTTGAATCCTCCAGTTCTGAACAGAGATAGTAAGTGCACTAGGAGGTACATTTTTAGGCTTTTTTAAAGAAGTGATTGCAAGCAATTAAAAAAGCAAATAACCCCCCCCCCCATCAAAATTAGATATCTTTTCAACTACATGTTCCCACTGTTGCTGATTCCTTTCATACCAGAAAATGCTACAGACATTTACATCTCTGCCATTTCCCAGCTTGAATAACAAAAGCGAGGCTTGAAACAGCAAATGGCTGTGGTGATGTGAAATGTTTCAGCAAACAGTTGGAACAGGGCAAAGGCTCCCTGTAGGTGAATAACTTCTTTTTGCTTGGAAGGACCATGGAAGTCTGCTTTCCTCAATGTACTTCATTTGGCAATGGTAACATTTGCTTTCCTAGAGAAAATTTCAGAGAACAGGTAGGTGAGAATAGGGTCTTCTGAGTACAAGTGTGAGTGATCAGTGTGGAGCACGTGAGCTTCTCCACCAGTGCGCTGAGCTCCCTCGTGGTCATCTGCACCCCAAGGTGAGGCTAACCCATACCCACGGGGGCACGGTGTCTCCTGCCCTCATTTTACAGCAATAGAAATCACTTGGATTCTATTCCAAGAGCAGCTTGTTGCGGACTGCAGGTCATGGCTAACTATATTCCACTTTCCTCCCACCTGTACGTTGCGTGCCTTTACTGACGCAGATGATCCCACGCTATGCCATGTTTTGGGGGATGTGGTTCAGCATGAAAATGAAAGAGGGCTCCTTCTCTTGCTGCCTGCTCTCTTCACTCACAGCTTCCTCCATGCCTCAGCTGCACGCTGCTGGAACAGCTGAGCGGGAGCGGTGGGTTTCAGGAAAGGGGTGCTCTCTCTTTGCTCTGGAGAGCTTAAGCAATCTTAGGATGCTTCCTGAATATAACCTTCCAGTTATTTGAAAGAGACTGCCACAGTATTTGAATAATCTCTACATAAACCAGTGTCATCTCAGAAAGCATGCCTTCCTGCAGCTATAAAATAATTTTTTATGTTTCTAATTCTGCAAAAAAAAACCCCTAAAGGGAGTATTTTTATGTTAAGGTAAGCTTGTACATTTTAAAAAGAAATAAGGATTGAATTTGGAATATAATTGCCAAATGTCCTCTCTAAATCTGATAACTTGACACAATAAGGGGCTCTAGGAGGGGAATGATTATGAGGAGCTGACACTGCTTTAAAATTTATTGTGGGGACAACTGAACTTTGCACAGAGGTAGAACCACCGTCTCTGCATGCATGTGTATAGTCTGCCTTTCATAACAACAAGGGATCAAGATGCTGCTTACCTTTAATAATTAAAAATCCGATGACATTTTCCTACAAGCTTAGTTTTAGCCTTTGCATTCTGGCTGGGCTCCACTGCAGCAAATCCAGCCTGACCTGCGGTTTCAGCTACTTTCCCGGGCCCTGCGGCTCCGAGGTGCAGGGATACTGCCTGGGACACTGCTGTGCCCTCCAGGCCAGCCCCAAGGGCCAGGACGCTTCCTTGGCTGGGGAGAGGACGCGTATGGGAGGGGTCAGAAAGGTACCTCTAACTCCCTTTATTTTCATCGTACTTCAAGAAACAACTGCTGTCGATGAGAATATCCACGGTGCACTTAGAGGGGAGGGCAGGGGGCAGAGGACATCAAGGGCACAGCAGGATCCTAACTGTCTTCTCATGAACAGTGGGATAAATGGGAATATCCCTCTGTGGAAATCTGTGGGGAGGATTTGCCCTATTGCTGGCAAGAAGGGACTGATCCTTGTCCCAAAGGTGTCATCACTAACATAGTCCTCTGTTTTATAGCCTGGTTCCTGGCACACTTTTCTGAGTACTGTAGAGCCATCGATTGGAAAAGAGGGGTTTGTGCCTTTGGTCTCACCTACTATTGCTTTGTGATTTTGTTTGCGTGTTCATTTTGCAGACAGCTAAATCCTTTCCTCTCAGTGCCACTGAGCCATAGACAAACACCATGGCATCAGCGCACTGCGTGCTCAAAGAATATGTTTTGACAGTTTAATCAAAGGAGGCAGGGGTGAGCTCTGGGCTGCTGGCATGGTCCCAAGCTAATTACATTTTTACCTGATATTTCTTTCTTAAGCAGCTGGTAAGCTTTCGGACTCCCCAACAGGTGACAGCACTCAGGGCCGACCCTGCTGTCCCAAAGGCTTGGCTGAGTCAGTGAGAAGCCCCACTGGGTAAAGGAACCTGGAGGGTCTTGGCTGGTTCCATAGTACTTCATGTGGAAGAATAAAATAAGCTCAAAATGAACCTGCCTTCAATCCTGCCTTTTTGCCAAAGTGAGAGGTCTTTTGAAGAGATGTTTTCATTTTCATTTTCTGTTTTTCCAACTAAAGGTAAAGATGATGGGAAAACAGAATTTTTACCTGTAGGGAAATTCCAGTACTTTGGGTTTTGATTTTTACCTTTAATCATATTAGAAGGTGAAGTAGAAATGCTTGTCACAAAGGTGTTCCTGAAATGAGCTGAACTACTCTGGAGCAGTGAGCGCTCCTGGCTTTGCTATCACAGTGTGTCATCAGATATACAGTTTAGGTGGTATGTCCAGAGACTGTGGGGTCATCACGTATGCAACAGCAACACCCATGAAGCACTGAACAGATGAAAAAGACACTGAAATTAATGCTGAAGCCGTGTAGATAAACCGATTCATTTAGGTCTTCTGGTAGAAAATGCAACTAGCAAATCACAATCAGAATTTTCTTAAGAAAGTTTTCAACACAGTGAAAGCCATGTTTCATTGGAAAAAATAGTTGGCTTTAAATCTTTTTCCCTGTTAAGTTAGGAAGCACGTTACTCTTGTTTGTTGTGCTCCAGAAGAACAAGCGTTGCCCATGCACCAGCCCACCCTCAAGAAAGAAACAAACACTTGCTATGGCAGGAGCCAGATCCCATAACACACACTCAGCCAAGGCCTCCGTTTTCTTTATCAGAAAGATCTTGGTCTTTGTTTCTTTCCTGAATCTTTGGACACAGCCTTGGGACTTTATCAATCTTGTAGACCAACCAATTCTTGCAAATGGGGCCCAGAAAGCTCTTGTTGAAGACATGCACTGAAGTTTTCTCTAAGGCGGGAGGCAGAATTTACTGGCTCTTTCAGAATAATTTTTTTTGAACCTTCTCCATGTGTTGTAGTATTTCTTCAGCTTTCTTTCAGTGTCTAGAGAGTATACACCAGTGGATTGTTAGGGGATGCTTCAGGCATAGGGCTACTCACTGGAGGGGAACTGCACTGACCCAGGTGGAGTTTTCTCTTTTCACCATCTGTTCAGGTCATTTGCCACAGACCTGGAGAAGCAGTGTGCAGGGAACCACACTTTAGCAACAATCCTTTGAGGTTTATTCTGTTGTAGCACATTATTCCTGCAGGTCAGTAGAGTTGTGGTCTGGAGTTTATTTGATTTCTTTGTTTGCTTTTCCTGCTCTCCAAAGCAGGGAAGGCAGGGAGTTTCAGGAAGAAGGCAGGCAGTGTGTACTGTTCCTCATGCCCCCTTTCTGTGCTCGGCGTGGGAGCACATGTCTGCAGTGAGAAGAATGACTGCAAGTTACTTTTACATCTCTCTCTTTTTTTGCCCTGCCAGGGGACTGCATGGTAGTCAGAATAGCCCGAAGGTTGCTTTTCCTTGGATACTGTGCTGTACTCAGAGAGTAAGTGCCTGATAGAGCTCAGCTCTGCTTGGTGTCATGGTTCTTGCTGCTCACTTTGTGTAACTTACAGCCTCTGCAGAGCACTAGAGTTGGGTCTCACAGGGCTGCGATAGCACCCTTCCCTGGAGAGGTGGGACAGAAATTAGGCAAGAGTGCCTGGGAGAGGGCTCACCCTGTGCACTTGGGCAGCAGGCACAACCCTGCTCTGTAAGCTCAGCCTTTCTGCTTGTGCTACAGGGCAGCACAGAGCCTCTCAGGTCCATCGGATAATTCAAATTGGAAGAGGCATCAGGAGAGCACTCATCCAACCCACGTGCTCAAAGCAGGGTCAGCCGAGGCCAGAATGGGATGCTCAGGCCTCTACCTGGGCATATTGCCAGAGAGAATCTTGTCACATGTGGCAAACAAGTAACTGTTCTCCAGGCGCTTCTGTTTTCTTTTCTGAAAGAAGTAGTATTTCCAGGAAACTGTGACATAAAAAGCAACAGAAAAATACTTCCCTGAAAAGCCCTGAATTTTTTTCTGTTCCTTAAGTGTAGGCTCTATCTCTGCAACCTTTACCATGGTGTACTGTTCCTGGGGTAGAAGATTGTTTCTTCCTTTACAAAAGAGCCAGGTATCTACATTTTAACCATCCTCCTCAGTCCTCCTCTGTCTACAAAAGCATTTTTTAGTTTGAATGATAGACATTCATATAGGCTGGAAACAGATAGGGAGACAAATCCTGAGAAAGGCTAGAAATCAACTGACAGTTTCATTAAGAGTTTAGGTGCTCCATACCACTTTTGATTGCCATTTTTTTAGATTTCAGTACCACAGTCAGATTGAAGATACAGAAATTACCATAGGGAGCTAGAGCACAGCCAGGAACTGGCTGCAAGGGAAACAGCTAGTTTTAAAGATGAAGTAGCAGGAAGTTCCTAGAAGACCCTGTTAGTTTTCATTAATGACCTTTCACAAATGGGATGAGTGCAGCATGGACAGAATTGAGAAGCATCATCATACAGGACAGTATGAGAATATCAGCTGGAAAAGATAGAAGAAGGATGATAGATGTGGCTGAAAAATATCTGAGTACAGGACATAAAAAAACCCTTCAGGACAAGAAAGTCTCTGATATAAACTTCCACTATAAGATGATCAGGGAGATGTGACTGAGGTAGATTTTAACGTACTCACCAGTGGCAAGTGGCAAGACTTGGTAAGAGAAACAGAGACAGGAAAGCATACCCCTAAGATTCTTTGGGAAAGATATTTCCTGGTTAGGGAAGTTTAAATACCACTGGGCAATGTCCTGATGAGCCTTCCCCTGAAATACAGCAGTCAGAAATTTTGTCATCTGTTTTAACAAAAAAATGAACTGAAAACAGAAGTTAAAAAATTCTGCCCAGCTAGTCAGAGAATGAGACAATCTGTAGGAGAATAGAAATGAATGAAATGGAAAAAGAAAGGCTGTTTGTAGGGTATGCTTGCACTGTATAAATATATCCAGAAAATACATACTTGACAATGGTTACATGCTTTTGCTTCCTGTGCTTTTCTTGTTTCTGGGCTTTTCACAGCACTAGCTGGACTTGAGCAGAGCCAGGAGCAGCAAGAAAACCAGTGGGAGACACTTTCACTGAGTAGGTAATTTCTACTGAGATTAGGGTATTAGCAAGCCACTTTGTATTTATCTCCATGTCTTTTGTTCTCCTTTCCTTCCAAAGCTGTTGCAAAGCCATACTACCAAAGTCAAATAATCAGGCTGATATTTGTTTGGATTATTTTTGGAGAATTGTTCTGATCTTGTACCCCTTTCCTTCTCCTTGTAATTATTTCCATTTAGAAAGTACCACATTTAATTTGGGGGATTTCCTAAAAATAGCTCATAAATACGCCTACATCAGGTACCAGACCTTATTTCTGGTGTGCAGACTACTCCCACTTCCTCCCTTCCCATACTCATTTGCAATGCTCCTCAAGTTTTGCTCTTTTCTCCAGGGGACTAGCTTTAATTTCCATGTCCTCATTCCCATTTTATCTATTGCCTTTGCCTTTGCTGTCAGTGCATCCATCCTTATTGAAAATCTGGGTAAATTGTTCCTTAAGCTGTGGGATCACACCTAGACGATCTTTAATTTACAGGTTACGCATCATCAGGACTAGCAGGCAATTTTTTTCCTTGTTTCCTTTTACTGTGTATTTCCAAAGGGCATTTTGTTGTTTGCTTTTGTATCCCTTGCAAGATCTAGCTCAGATCAATTTTTGGTGGTTCCTGTTTTCTACCCTTGTGTATCTTAACCTGTGAAATCCAGCTTTACTTACTGCTCCGTCCTTTTGCCTTTCTAGGTCTTGTAAGCTTTTTGCTTATATCCTTTGCTTATATCCTTTTTAAGGGTATAATATAATTTTAATATAATTTTAAAGGTGGATATTTATTTACATAAGTGTAGAATCCATTTCTCTAAGTTTTTCTTCTGGTCGAGCGTAAAGATGTCTGTTACTTTTAGCTCTTCAGACAGTAGAAAATTCCTTTCTCCTTCCACAGTCAAGCTGCTGTATAATCTCAGTCCAAATGATTTTACTAATCAGCTTCTTTAGCTTGTCTAAATTTGCTTTTCTGAAATCCAAATCCTTAGCTAAAGACCTACTCCTATTTATTCTTTGATTTTAAATATAAGCTGAATCAATTTGTGATCATTCTGCAGTTACTTTCTATTATTCTGTTCCATTAACCATCTCTCTTTCAATGCCCTTTTCATGTGCTGAAATCCCACAGCATAGCGTCTCATTGACTGTCTGCAACTGCGGTGCAGAAATGTGTTGGCTAATATATCCATGAATGCCTTGTCATTACTGGTATTGATAGCATTTGTTCTTCAGCCAGTATTTTGGAAATTCAGCCTTCCCATAACACTACAAGTGCCTGTAGTATTTCTCTTTGAAATGGAATGAGAGCTCTCTGTCACAACCACTCAGACCAATTTGGAAGTGCAACCTCTCCACTTACATGAAAATTCAGCCAAGACCCCCCAAACACCTGGCCTTGACTGCTGGAGACCAAATCCCCAGAAATAACTTGTTCCACTTCCAGTGACCTTACCTACATGTCATCCTGTAGGACCTAATGTCGTACAACCTGACTGGTCCTGTTATTAAAACTATAAAACATTGCTTCCTCAAAAACCTGCAGAAAGTTTGCTTCCGAGAAGAGATTTAATCTGTAGCAGAAGAAAAGTGTCCAGCTGATGAAAAAAAAGACAACGTGGTGCCTGAGAGAAGGGGAGTCCTGTCAGCAATGCCAGGGTCTGGCAGTCTTCATTAGTGCTCCCGTATCTATATTAAAATGCACCGGCGTTGCTGGTGCCCCCTCCCTCCTTTTTGCCTTGCTGCACTAGTTGCAATAGGTTTCTGCAGGTGACTGAATGTGATGAATTTTTGCAACACGTTACAATTAGAAAAACACGTGTGCTGAACTGTGCTGTGCTTAGATACTGAAAATGCACGCTGTTCAACAGCTATCATCGTCATTCACTTCGTAGGTCTGGCCGTGCTGCTATCCACCATAGGTTTAAACATACAGGCCAGGCTGGATAATGACCTTTCAAAAGCCTGTTAAGTCCTGGCAGATCTGTCTCTGTGCTTTGGAGGGAAGTGTGCCATCCTTTGAAAACTGGCTGGTTGTTCACTGTGCTTCAAGGCTTGCTTTTGCTTTTCTCACTCATTTTTTCTACATGTAAAAAAAGCAAGCTGCTCACTGTCGGACAGAGACATGAAAGCTTCACAGAGGGTTGTTTGGGAGGATGAGCCCAGGCTTGGGCTGAACCTTGGTCATCAGTGGTGGGGGATTGCCACGGATGTGTGTGGCCACGCAGTCAAGTCATATACATTGCTTGTGCCTTGCTTAGTTTAACTTCCCCATGGGTATTTAATTGTGGAAATGGAGATTGTATAGGCAACTTTAGGCAAAACAGAACAGAAAATGATGGATTTTTCAGTAAATACTTTTCAGTGAATTGAATCAGTGTTTAGAAAGCATAACTATAGATAAAGGGCACAGAAAGAGATTACTTGAAAGGTTAATGCGTCTGGATTTAAGACAATTCTGGCTGGATATGTTTTAGGATTTTCCACAGTTGTAAAGAAACGTACAGATTTTTGAGAAATCCTTTTAACATAATATTCAGAGTTCCTGTAGAGTTTTTTAAGGTGACAAATTAAATTAAGTTTCCCTTAAGTTAGAAATCTTGGTCAAGTGTTTTTAGGCTTATGAATACTGCCTCATTTTCCTGTGCAAAAGATAGATTTTTAAACAGACTTCATGCATTTTAAGGTAGGAGCAGCCAAACAAGCTGCAAAACTTCAGAGCAGGATGGTAGAAGCCCAGTAAAACTCTAGCTTTGTGGCCCCAGGGAGAATTTTGTAATTTTCTTCAATAAAAATGCTTCAAAAGAAGTATCAAATAAGCAAATCGAAAACCAAGACACCATTTTACTGTTACCAAGGTGTCCTCAAAAATGTGCCACTTAATGTGGGAAAAAGATTAGAACCCCACTGTGGCCAGGAGGATGAGACAGCACTGTTCTTTGTGTGCAGCCAAGATGTGCTTAATGTAATGTCATAAGCATTTTGCAACATCTAGCCAGCCCATGATCATAAAAGCTTAAAATTACATTTTTTGTCTTGTCTAATTCCTGTCTATCTTTGCTGTAATCACTTTCCTCAGACCTGTAATTTCTTTTTTTCCCTTGTAATTTTTGCTATGAGAATGTATTTGCCAAAGAAAATATGTCTGAGACTACAGTCTATTGTGAAGTAACTGTCAAGTAACAGTATTAGTGTTAAAATACAGTAACTTGAGAAATATTCCCACTAGAGATAGAAGGGAAACATGGGTTCATCATGACTCACACGGAAGTCTGTTTCCTCCGGATCCCACTGTGGCCAGGCGATGCTGGCTGCCCCGTTCACAAATTCTGGCCAAGCACAACCTCCTCAGCTGCAGTCCTGAAATGGACCCATCTTGTCATAGCCTCTCTCAAGAGCACTCTGACACCTCAGGTAGAACCTCCACCTCTCTTTATCTCCTACATCTCAGAAACATCTGCAAGGGCTTCCAGTGTCAAGGGAAATTGTTGGAGTTACTGCATTGTAACCTTGCTCGCTTTGAGTTCGACATGCTTTGAAGATGATGTGGGGTATGTATGTGTCATTTCATTCTTTGAAGGTTAAATTTCAAATCAGCATTGAAGGACAAATTGAGAGCTGGAAGTAATTATTGAGAGCAGTTCACACCTGCTTCTGGAGACCTGCTTGAAGCCCCCAGTGCTGACTTCAAGTGGGTTAATAATTTTCTAGAGGCCAGCAATCTGCTTGAGGGCTGGATTTTGTTAAATGAGAAAAAGTCAGTTCTGCAATGAAAGGCAAGGGTATTGGAGGGAAGAGATTAATTAAAACACACACTGTAAATAGCTATAACAGCAGAGAAAGGACTCCTCTCTCATCAGCAGTTTCCAATTGGCTTATAACATTAAAAAATGTCAGACCACAGATTCACCACAAAATCATAGCTTTTCATTAGGTTATAGGATGGTTTACTGTGTCACTTACTGTCCTCATAATGGGTACCTAATCTGGTGTCCTGGCTTCAGCATAAACACTGTAAATTTAACACTCACATAGATGACTATAAAACTTTGCCTGAGCCTACACCTGCATTTGTCTTCCCTTTTCCCATCACAGTTGTAGAACCAGTACCGTGCCACTAATGAGGGGGCAGAAATGAGTTGTGGTATGGACAGGATGCTTGTGTCCAAACTAGTGCCTTGCCCAGTCCTTTCTGAATGAGCATTTATATTCACTGAAGAAAAAACTTGCAGGAGAACTTTGCATCAACGTAAGGGGCTCTGGGGGAAAGTTCCTGTGACTTAGCTGTCTATGGATCCACTGTGCTGTTCTCATGCCTGCTCGTTTTGAAGCTTTCTTCTGGTTTGGTTTGGTTTTTGGTTGGTTTTGTTGGGGTTTTTTTTTTGGGGGGAGGGAGGGTGGGTGTAGTTTTACATCCCAGAATAAGTCTTACCTCATATTTTTGTTGCAACAGAGGAGAGTAGTAGTATCCCAAATAATGGGTCCATAGTAGAAAAAACAGAATCATAGAATTTCTCAAGTTGGACCCATAAGGATCATCGAGTCCAACTCCCTGCTCCTTGCAGGACTACCTAAAGCTAATCCATCTAACTAAGAGCGTCGTGCAGATGCTCATTGAACTCTGACAGTCTTGGTGCTGTGACCACTTCCCTGGGGACCCTGTTCCAGTGACCGACCACCCTCTCAGTGAAGAACATTTTCCTAATGTCCCATCTGAAGATTAGCACCTGTCCCTCCACTGTGGAAATGGGATTGTGGAAGAGAATTACCAAATGAAGCTGCTTAGCACAGGAGAGCTGTTACGACATCTCGTGGTAAGGGACATGCCGTGTATCTTTGGGTTTACTGGTTACTGCTGAGAGACTCCTGTCGGAAAACTGTCAAAGCCATTATTTGGTGCCTGTCACCCCCCGTGCCCACAGGAGCGTACTGGAAGCCTGTGTTTTCAAAGCATTGTAAGTGACTAATGGGAGAAAACAGGAGGAAAAAGTCTCATTTAAAATGTGTCATTAACATGCAGGTGCAGAAATGCCACAAAGCCCCTAAATATGATGCTGTGGGGACACATGCAGCGTACAGTCATGGGAGAGGCGGTGAGTGTTTTATAACCAGCTCACCAGGTGACACTTAATTAGCACAGGTACTCTGCTGAGTGAGGAAGACATAGGAGCTATGTTTACCTACCAAGCACAAAACTAAACACTGACCCACTATCCACACAAGAAGGAAAACGCACCTGGACCTGGAGGGCCTACACCAGCTGATCCATGTAGAAAATCAAGCCAGCAAATAACAGAGAACCCACTTCATCTAAACACTTCAACAGCAGAATTAAAAGCTAAAATACACAGTAAAAGTAATTGTTTGTGCTCTTACAGTGCCTTTTGCCCAAATATTCCAAAGCATGTCAGTGTCTCGTGCTGCCTTTTCTTCTGCAAGCCCAACCCTGGGTGTGCTACTGTTCGCACTCCCCCAGCAGGGAGGGGTATCGAAGTGGTATGACACAAAGGCAATCTGTACAGAGAAGGGGGATGATGCCTATCATCCCTGAGATCTTCTCCACCACTTCTATCAGTGTTATCCATCTTATAAGTGGGGCACCGAGGCACTGGGGATCTTGATGTCTGCTTTCACAAATGGCAGACACCTAGTATCAAGCGATTACTGCTTAGGGAAAATGGTTAAAAAGAGTTAAAAAGCCAATGTGGGTGACATTGTTTGTGGTTTACATCTAGTTCGGCTAACTCCACTTTGGGTAGGAAGAGGCAGGCTGATCTGTTCAGTCTCTCTGAGCGTCAATGAGATTATCAGCTTTTGGGTGACATACTTAGCTTGTGTCAGGGCCTTTCCTTTTCCTCCTGTTAGTCTCTGCTGCCAAGTTTCTGTAAACTCTCTGATCTTAGGTAAAGCTCAGAGAGGATTAATTGGCAAAACATCTTGTTGTTGATAAACCTGTTCTTGCAACTGATGACCCAGACAGTGTTATCTGACTTTTCGGATGTGAATCTGAGGTTTTTCTCTCTCTGGCATTTCACCTTTCCCAAGTTTAGCAATTTCTTCATGGCCTTCTTGATTACTTCACAGAAATTGCTTCAGTTCTACACAGAAAACAATACTTAAGACAGCAGTACTTTCTCAGGAAGGACAAAGGTATAATCTAGTATTCAGAGAGGGCAATCCATGCTTTTTAACAGAAGGTAATTTTCCCAGGGGATGGATTCTGACCTTTGTACACCGCAAAAATATGTTTTCCTCTGTAGCAGGATCTGGCCCTGAACAGCTCTTGGTTCTGTTGCCTGGTGCAGTAGGTAAAGGCAGTAGGAGAAGCATTTGTGTTCCCACATGAGGAAAACACATAGAGTGTCCACTGCAACTGACAACAAGCCAGTCAGGGAAGAGTAATGATGTAAAAATTGCACCTTTTAAAAAATATTATTATTATTGCCCTTTTGAAATTCCCTTTTGCTCCCAAAAATCTGCTTTTGGCTATTTCTCCTCTATATCTTTAAACCCACTTGCTACCTGAAGATCACTAGCACTGCTAGTTCAGCAGTGCTGCTGAGGTCTGGCAGGAACAGCCTTGTTCAAAACATCACGCAGTTCTTGGATAAGCTCAGCCGCAGCATTTGTTTACACAGTATCACATACTTCTTTACTCTGGACCACAAATCTTGTACTGTTTTTATGTGAGGCCCATTTCAACACATAACTGTTCCTCATTGTCCTCTATACAACCATATGCACTACTGTAAATATTCAGGCTGCTGTTGTCATAACACTGCAGTGCTTCAAGACCTTCTTCCAAAGATGGCAACTATCTTATCAAACAGGACCTCATCTATCCTGTGATTTCTCAGCATTTCTCACTGGAAGTTCAAAAAATTTTCTTATGTCATGGCTGGAACAAACCCCATTCCTATTCAGAAAAACACCGAAAGCAAGCCTTGTAGGTGTCCATGGCCCCTATGGATGTACGGAGCTTCAAGTGTGAGTTTATGAAATTTCCTGACTTAGGGGTCTGGCTGAAGGGCACGTCTCACTAAAGAAATATCAGTTTTAATAATGTGGGCACACGACATGAACAGTTTGCAGTTTTATCTGAAAAGTCCCTGTTGCTCTTCTTTCACATTTCTGCCTTTGTAAAGTTCACTTTGATGTTGGGACTCTGCCCGTGTTTCCCCTGCAGTGTATTTTACATGATAGGGATGGTCATTAAGTTTTAAGTCTTGACCAGGACACTTACAGTATGAAAGTTGGAATGTTTGTGGTTTGTGAGCAGAAAATGAGCGAAGACGTTCATGTTCAAAGGTGTTAGGAGGAATTAATGAAGAGCCAACCACAAAATTGCCAAAGGCTTGTACTTCTCAGAAAAACATGCAAAAAAGTCTTTCTTTTCTTCAGCTTCCTGCAGTCTTGCCTTTCTGTGGAGCTTATTCACATCACGCTTTTGTCACAGCACTAAATCTGGGCTTCCAATAATGCCTGGAAGAAAATTAATAATACAGAAATTAGAGGAATTATTGAATGTAGTTGAAATTAAAATTTTCCATCAGTGCTTGATTTCTCATTGTGATAACTGGAGACATGATGTTTAAACTGAGAAGAAAGAGGCCGACCAAAGTTTTTCTGCCTCCAGGATTGTTTACTTGGAAAATATACCAGAATAGTGTAGCACATTTCCATGGGCAGTGCGGAATGCCCTCTCTTTCTAGGATATGAGAGCTACTAAATAACCAGGTGAAGGAAACAACAGTGAGGTCATTATGAGCAACAGTGTCAAACGGGGTTGCAGCCCTGATAAAATGAAGATAGTGATCTCAGCCAGGCAAGTGTCAATCCACTGGCTTACATAGCTGGAACTGACACCAACATTGTACCTGGGATTTTCAGTCTTTCTCAGCAGCATAATAATTGGAGGGGTTTTTTTGAAAGTTCTGAAAATATTTTAAAATTACCAAAACCAGTCCAGTCTGGGCATAGGCTTGAAACTAGGTGGGATTTTCACAAATACCAAGTGATCTAGGAGCATAACCCTAACAGAAAGCCAGCAGAACACAAGCTCCTAATCACCTCAACGACTGGAAAGATCGCAGGCAGGTGCTTGGGCAAGGGCTTTTAACATTGTTCACACAGCAGCTAGTACGAAACAGGGGCAATATTTGGTGGAATTCACTTAATCTTATTTTAGCTGTACAAAATAAAGCATATAAAATCGGCTAGCTATCTACATTCACTGAGTAGCTGATGCAAAGAGACAGCACTATTCAAGATCAGGCCCTCCCACCACTCTTGACTATCTTAGGATGAACCAAATTGATTCCAGAGACAGAAATAGACACCCTTAATGGAGTCCAACTCACCCTACAATCTCACTGACTGAAAACGGAGCCAAGGGCAAGCAGCTCACCTCCAGGCAAGTAGGCATCTAAAGTCAGTGAGATGAGTCATGAGATAACTCTATTTCCTGCACTTAGTTCAAAGCAGACCTGCCCTTGATGAGTGTCCTTCCATCTTTCAAGCTGATACAGATGCTTTTTTATTTCCTGGAAGGGTAGAAGGAATGGGGACAAGCTCTGCTAAGGACTGCTCAACTGATGCTGTGGTCTGGAGTGTCATCATCCTCCTAATGAGAGGTTCAGTTTTGCTTGAAGCTTTAACAGCGAGAGTGCATTGGCTGTGTTTTCCTAGTTTCCTTTGGTAGACCTGGCAAAACCAACGTGAAACTTGTCACTTTACTCAGAGATATCTGGAGTGCCCTGGACAGGAGTAACAGTAATTGTTGCAGACCCCAGCCCAAGTCCATTTGCAGGTTTCGGGAGAAGCAGTCAGGCAAGAGAGCTGTCACTGCCTGGCACAAACCCGACTGCGAATCAGTACCTTTCACATGCAGTGGAGGTGCTTATAAAGAAATGAGATTAGAAACACTGCTACCTAAAGTCAGAAGCAATGTGCTTTTGTCTGTGTGTTTTTGTATGGTGCACGTCTCAGATCAGAAATCAAACAAATTTATTCAAGGAAGAAACAATTAAAGAAATTAAAACCTCCAAGTCAACCATTTCACCACTTTGGTCACACTGTACCTGTTCCTGTAACCTTAGCTTGAAAATGTTAAAACCACAAAAAGCTTGAGGGCTGGACACCAGATGTTCTTCCCTCAGCTTTTGATGAGCAGGCCTCAGTGCCATGGGAGGAGAGAGCAAACCTTGCCACTGGAAAGCATCCAAATGAACAAAATATTAAAAAGAGTCCTTCGAGCAACCCAAGAACCCTTTTTGACCTCAGCTGTACATGCAGTCCCTGGGGCCTGTGATAATAGTAATCCCATATGTGGTACCTGCTTTTACTCTTGGCTTACAACGTGCTAAAAATGTCAAGTTTTAGTCTTGTGAAATGTAGCTGGTAACATGGGACCCAACTTGGGACCAGCGACACTGGGTTTTTGGCTTTGTTTCTCGATGCTCAGGTCTGATTCTTTTTAAACTGCCTGCAAATTAAGATCTTTATGAGAGGGAGGGCTAGAATGAAAAAAGTAAACCACGGTAATTATGGCTTAGCAGCACATTCTGCGGGTTACATGTTTTGTACAGAGGCTTCTTCTTCCCAAGAGCACACCACATCTTGCTGTAATATCCTTTAGAAAACACATTAGTGAAAAATGACTAAGAAAGAAAAGAAAAAAAAAAAAGAAGAATAAAGCAGCACATGATTTTGTTTTCCACTGAAGCTACATATATCTTTTTTATTTTTCCAGATGCAGAGCTGGGAAACCAGAGAGAGTCCTGGCCATCAGGAAAAAATAGCACAGCATAATCAAACCTATCTAATCTTTATTGTTCATTTTGCACTAGGAGAGGAGAGCAAGAAGTCCAGTTTGCCTTGTGTTCAGCAAAAGTGAAATGAACTCTCTGGAAGCTCTGCTTGGGTGGTTTTTGCTCTGGAGTATGGGCAGGCTATTCCAAGGACATTGCAAATGCATAATAACTTTGGGAAAAAAAGATGTAAGGGTGTGATTTTGATCATGGTCCTTGAAAACACGCTGCTAAAAACAGCTTAGAGTCTGCACTGATAAAAGTTGCCTGTCATGTGAGTCATCTGCAGTAAGACAATCCCTGGTGAGCCATAGGGGTCAAGAATTATCATCTAGCCTGTTGTTCCTTTTTTAGAGAAAATAGCTGACATTTTGTCTTCTGATTGCCAGGGAGAGAGGTAAGAGTCTCACAGTTTGTCCAAATGACTCCGTTTCCAATTTTAGGAATATAATATTTGTCACTTCTTAAGCTGTTTTTCCACTTTAGCTAAAATGAAGTCTGTTAAGGTACTTTTGTCTCCATTAGATTTTATGAAGTTGATGGATCTTTTGAAATGAGTGGGAGCCCGAGGTTGTGATATCAGTGTTATATCCTACCGTCTTTTTTTAAAAAAGGACAGTGTCATCAAATTTTCACAAGGATTTTAGTGGCATGAGAGTAAATATATAGCTGTCTCCTTCAGGTTTGGAAGCACTGATGCTTAGCCCTTAACAGAAATTATTCTGTGCTGTTGTGAAGATGTAAAGCTCCCAGCTGGGATGTGTACCTTCAAAGAGAAACAGCTATTATTATCTTTACCTAATCAGGGTTGTTGTGTAGACAGAGACAAACAAAAAACCTGAGTAGACGCTTGTTAATGTTGTTTGCATATTCCCTCACAATGCGTCCCTTCAAAATCACTAAACTTGTCACCACCTGCCAATTTTCATCAAGAAAAGCCTCTCGTTAAGTTTCCTGCAAGTGTTTCTGAGCTGTGCTCACAGAATTGGCTCTGAGTTCCTCAATCTGTAGCTGGATCGAACCCTGCTCTGGGAGTGGCTGTCCTGTTACAACTGCCGTTGCTTTCCCATCGCTTCAAGGCTTCTGCTGGTCACCTGGAGGGAGTGAAAGGAATGCTTTGATGCATAGCTTGTTTTTGCAGATGAAAGTGGCGAAGATGGTTTGGTCTCCTGTTACCCACTCTCCTAGTAGCTTCTGATCTGTTCTTATGGATCTAAAGTTTGGTGAGGTTTGTCTTGGTGCCTAGGGTGATAAATGTGGGACAGGGATGTATTGTAAGCTGGAACACTCCTGTGTGGTTGCCTGGAATGACAAAGAGTTGGTCTTACAGAATCATAGGGTCATTTGGTTGGAAAAGATCTTTAAGATCATTGAGCCTAACTGTACCTGTCTACTATGAAACCATGTCTCTAAGCACCTCGTCTACCCATCTTTTAAATACCTCCAGGGATGGTGTCTTGACCACTTCCCTGGGAAGCCCGTTCCAGTGCCTGATAATCCTTTCAGTGAAGAAATTTTTCCTAATATCCAATCTAAACCTGCCCTAGTGCAACTTGAGGCCATTTCCTCACATCCTACCGCTTATTACTTGGGAGAAGACACCAACACCCACCTCACTACAACCTCTTGTCAGGCAGTTGTAGAAGGCAATAAGGTCTCCCTTCAGCCTCCTCTTCTCCAGGCTAAATGACCCCAGTTGCCTTAGCCACATCATGTTCTTAATGCCTCTCTTTGAACAAGGTGAAAATACACTATTGCTTTGCACATGCTATTTTAATAACCATTTTTTCACTCATCACCTGTAGAATAAGAGGTAGTCTGTGACTCCAAGTTATGTTGTTTTAAGCCTGGATTTTACTGCCACCTGGGAACATGAAGGATGGATCCCAGAACGCAATGATGCTTTTCTTCTAGACACAGAAAAATGCTGGTTTTAAAATTTTAGGTAGCTTGCTAACAACATAGAAACTCTAAAAAAGTTAGGATGAAAATAGTGTATTTGCAGAAAACTGTAATTTACACCAGCTCTGTTATTAAGGCAGCAGTCTGCTTTGTCAGTGCTCCAGGATAAGGGGTTCCCCAGTTGTGCTTGAGGGTGGCTGGAGCCAGTAAGTGAGGACAGAGAATTTCACCCATGGCAAGCCAGATCTTCAGCATGGGACTTGTTTTTAGTGGGCAGGGGGAGGATATGGAAGAACAGTTCTGAAATGGCCCTGCACTCCTCTACTGGGATTCTTCATCACCACAGAGGCAAGTACATACTCCATTTCGTGACAGCAGGCTATGAAGAGTTCAGTCTCTCCTTGATTACATATGGAAGGCAAATAATCCTCAGAATTTATATACTTTACTGAGTGTGGCCTGCAATGAATTGTATGCACATAAATATCAAGAATGACCCATTATCGATATTTCTATACAAGATCAAGTAACAAATGAAACAATATTTGATTGCATTGTGCAGAAAAATTATGAATAGGGTTCACATAAATTTATCAAATACATTATCTATTTAACCAAAGCTCTGGAAAAAATAGAACAAGATTTTAAGAGGTTTCACAGTGTAAACAGCTATTCAAATCTGTTCTTTTTTTCATCTATGTTACGACTAGAATAGGCTTACTGGTTTATGAATTTTCATCCTGCAGTCCCAGCCCTTGGCTCCAGCTGTGCAGAGCTGAGGTCACTCTTTTTTTGCTTCATGTTTAAACAGAACATGTGTGGGAGAAAGAAAAGGACTGTGGTGCTCTCTTCTCCTGCAAAGCAGGGACAAAATCTGGTAAGAGCAGAGAAATACTAAGAAAGATTACATTATCTGTTCCATTCTTCCCGCAATATTTTTTTCCTGCGCTAAATTCACCATTTTTTTTGATCAGTTTTAAAATAGCATGTTCTCTGTGATAACATCCATGAATATTTTTTTTTTGGTTCAGAATAGACCATTATCATCATCTAGTCTGACCTCCTGGATACCACAGGCCATGAAATTTCACCTACGGATTCTACTGCCTAATAATATGTCAGAGAAGATAAATCTTGGGTAGGGTTTATTTCTGTATTGACTGGCAAATCTCTCCTGCTCTAACACAGAAATTTCAAAAGACTTTCACCCTGACCTGCCACTTAAGTCAATGCTGATAAAATTAGATCAGTCTGTCCAAAGGAATTGTTTTCTTTCGTTCTGAAGCACTGGATGACATTTTGCTTTTATTCATTTATGGGCTGAACCAAATACCAGTCACATCCTTGTTTCAGTGCACCGTGTTGCTTGGGGAGCTCGGAGACTGAATTCACACGATACCCCAGCGCACTGGTGTAGCTGCCCAGAGTCATTTTCTCAGACATGCACAAAGCTGACAAATGAGCCAAAGGTTCAAATCAAGGGCTAGTCTCTGCAGAGACATTGGTAAGAGGTGTTAAGGTCGCTTTCCCCTTAACATAAACTATGCCCTGCCAGCTCTGAGTAATTAATTGAGTAAAGACTCACAATGTTCAATATATCAGGTAGAAACTTTGCTCCTCTGTTCTTCCAGGAACTAGAATTCTGCTGTGGTTTGCTTTTTATGGGTTACCACTCTACTTCAAGACAACAAGCAAAGTGGCTGATGAGCCATTGCAAATATGCAGGAGGATCCCTTGAAGATAAGGGGATATTCAACAGAATATTGAATATTCCATTTTATGCACCCTATGGGTGTCTGCCAGACTTCAGTGATTCCTGCTCACTTGTAACCCAGAAGGATGTCTTTGGTACGCCAAGAACATTCACTGTTTACTTTATCCTTGCTCAATAATCAAAAAGTAGCACTTAAGAAATACATTAAGAGTTCCTGAATCAGCAGAGCATATAGATTTTAGCTGTAATCAAAGAAAATGGGTCTTGATGCAGTGAGGTGACAAAGCAGCTCTTCCCCTGAACAATTCTCTTGAATGCAGTTACCTCACTGTGAGATGATTATAATGAAGGTTTGCCCATATCTATCTGGCTAGCATTTGTCTTTCTGATGTCTTATCCATCCTCTGGATCTTGGGGATCTTTCAACCCCTTTGGAATCACTAAAAGGTAGGGCACAGTTTCATGCTAAATATTTGAAGCAGGATGGAGTTGATGAATATTCAATAAACGTAGGTGGTTTGGGTGCTTCAACAGAACACTTATTCCTCTGCCACCTTCCCTAGGGAATAATTCTCCTGTATATTTTCCCACTCACTTTATGCTATTCCATACCCCATGGTTCCTGACTATTAAATATATTCAGGTTTCCTACTGAAACTTTAAAAAGTACAGAGATGATAAAAGCTGTGAATATGAACAGGATTTTCCTTAGAGCATGATCTGAACTTTAAGTGTGCCAGTCTTGGAGAGCTGGGGAAGGACCCAGCCAGCGGGGCTGTGGGCTCATCCACTTGTGCCAGGCGACTCCGGAGCTGGCCCACTCCACCAGCCAGTGCCACTGAGGAAGCGCAGCCAAGTCTTTTCATCGACTTTCTTCATGCAGACTTAATTTCCCAGCAGAAAAAGGATCATCTAGACACCTTTCTTAAAAAGGAGGCTTTAATGCTGTGTCTTAACAAAATGCGATGGACTCTGGGAGAGTTATGCTGACCCCCGTGGCGATCTCCCTTCTTTCTCAAGCCAGTGGGATTGGGTAGACCCATTAACCCTTGTTTTGTTGATACAGATTGCTTACTTTGCCCATAAGAGGCTCAGGCTGGGGGTCAGAAATGCATCTTAACTCCTAGGGAAGATTGACAAAGATGTTTTTTACTTTCCTCAGTGATGAGGGCACTATTTGCTTTCAGGGAACATCCAGCACTTAATCAATTCTCTGCTGTTCCCGACTCCTCCAGCACCAACTTGGTCTCTCTGGTATTCTGCCTGTAACATGCAGTTTAATCTCCTCAAAAGATGCAAGTGTCTGAAATTCTTTAGTTTTTCTAAAGCCTTTGGATTTAATGTAAGATACTGGCATGAAACTTAATGGCCTATGATATTTCAGAAGCCTGACTAGATAGATGATCTAATGATTCCTTCTGGCTTTAAACATCAAAACTCTTGGATCCTCACTTTGCTGATGACTGCCTCATATAAAATACAATTTAGAACAAAAATAACCTGATCATTCATCATATATTTTCTTAACAGGAGAAAATTATTTCACTGCAGCAAAATCACAGAAAAAGAAATTTTAGTGGCGTGACTGTGATTTGGTGGAGTGTTCCTTAACCCAAAGCGTCATCTTGTATGAAGGATTGGAGACATTTCTCTGCGCTGCATCTGGGCTTCAGGTCTGTATCGCCAGTGAAACGTGGAATGTCCTTATCAATTAAAAAAAGGAGCAGAGCTCACTCACTGAGGAAGAAAAGTAAAACAAAGCAGCAACTGAAATTTCCCTGCCAAAAAGAGTTCAAAGATTGAGTGATGTGAAAGTTGCAGGGAGAACTGTAAGGATCAAGTGAAACCTTCTAAATAATAACAACAATAAAAGTGTTGGTTTAAAATTTATTAGAAAGGACAGCTGAACTAGGAGTCAGGAAATCTGGACTCTGAATAAGTATATCAGTCAGCAGAGCCTGAAATGAGATGTCAGTAGACTTTGGGTATTTAGACCCAAGTTCGTGACCAAGCTTGCCTAAAGCTGTCCCCAGCATGGCAGCAGCTCCGCAGCGGGTGCAGCAGGGTACTGGCAAGACTTCTGCCCAAACCTCTCCAAAAACCAGCACTGGGGAACGGGGTACAGGAGTCATGGGGTGCAGCTCATGGGGTGGCTGAAAAAGTGTCCCTGCATGGGACGAGCTCCTGTGTGAAACACAGCTGAAATGCTTCCTCTCTCTGGGACACCTCCTTTTGCAGCCAGAGATGGGGTGCTTTGCAGATTGCAAAGGATCCTAAACCCAAATTAGAGCCAAAGGACCAGAAAATGTCCGCTCCAGCGGAAGCATCATGCTGTCTGTGCTAAGATGAAGTGGGAAACAGGCCCCAGAGGTGAGCGCCTGGCAGAAGGATTGGAGTTCAGCATGGGCGTCTCCCCACAAGCTCATTTTGAGAGGGGTTTATAGACAAAAAATGTTCGATTATTGGGAAGAAAGGACTGTAGCCCAGCCTATTTACTGCCCTTTTGGACTCAGTGTTTAGGACACTGCCTGAGAGAGGATTGGTTTTTTCCCCCAGAACAAAAGCAGCAGGAATTAACAAGCCATGCCCTTTCAGGTCCAAACCATCATTTCCCCTCCTGGCTCCCTCTGTTTTGACAAACTGCTTCATGAGGCACGGATACGTGCAATCAATTCTGTGTCCTCTCAAGGTGGGCTCTTACGTGAATTTTATTCCCCAAATGCCTGACACAGTTACTTTTTGAGAAGGGCTTAGAATTGCTTCTGAAAAGTCTCCAGTATAGTCTCCATCTGTGACTGAGTTATTAAACAAGTTATTGAGCTTGTTTACCAATGGCACGAGGAACATACTGCGATGAATTTGCATGATGATTTATTTTTGACTTACTGACTTTTGGGTCACTCATATAACTGGTTTTGTTACCTGTAACAAAACACATAAAATGACTTTCCATTCTTTTGTATATCTTTTTTACATGCTTAGTTACTATGTATGAAGTTATTGGTGTTACTAAATGACCCAAAAATGCAGTAAGATTTGATTTTTAGGAGAACACACACACATATGTACACACAGTTACTGCCCTTGTTCTTCTGGCACATCTGTGGCCAGTAATAAATAGTAGTAGTAATATTAATTAATATCAATAGTAGTAAGAATAGTAATAAACCTCCCCTTACCTGGAAAATGCTGAGTAATGTCACCAGTCTTATCACCTATGGTCTTTTTTGTCTATGAATTGGCGTAAAGGACTTGAATAAAATTATAGCAATGTGAAAAGTAAAGATATCCCTGTTATTTTTCCTTGTCTATTTTGTAATGGACACAACTTGCCATACAAATGTTTGCTACAGCTTTCCAGCATCTGCTGCTGGTATTTGTATTTTTTAATTATTAGGACACTGAGTTAAATTGCTTGTTTAATTTGGTGGTGCTTATTCTGACTTTCCACAAATTTCCTTTATTCTCTGTATTAACTTTCCTTCCTGCTCCTCTCCTCCATTTGGGAAAGAGCAGAAAATCAGCTTTGAAGGAAAATAAAGAATTCTTATCCTTTTGTTTCCTTATGCTGAGATTTGTATCTCACTTCTTGCAAAAGGTTATACAACATATTTTGCCTGCCATCAGCTTCATGATGATATGACACTTGATAAAGAACATTTGTACTGTAAGTGTGCACATTACTTCACAGTTTAAACAGCATCCTGCTCATTTGCCTGCTGGGCCATGACATTCAGAGGATGATATTTTTCCTTTTCGTGGTGTGTTACTGCATTTTATCAAATTATGGTGATTAAAATATGTTTTTCTGGAAAATGGTATGATATCTTCAGATGATATTAGAAAGAAATGGGAGAGTAGTATGTGGCATTTGGATATTCTTGGCTCATAGCACTGATGCAGTTCAGCTTAAACACTGTGTTGGTGCCAAAGGGACTTCCAAGGACTTTCTTGTGCAGTGTGAGCCCGGACCTTCCATTTGTTTACTCAATTAAAACACACAGTATGCATAGTTTGCCAATTTGACAGAAAATTAAGTCTCTGTCATAACAGCTGGCATATCAACTTGCAAGATCTGATAGAAAGCTGGGAATGGGGAGGTGTATTGGGTTTCTGTGGCAAGGTCTTGGTAGTGAGGGGGCTACAGGGGTGGCTTCTGTGAGAAGCTGCTAGAAGTTTTCCCTGTGTCCGCCGCTGGCCAAGGCCAAGCCAATCAGCGACAGTGGAAGCGCCTCTGAGATAACATATTTAAGAAGGGAAAAAAAAAACGGCTGGGTCTCGGTAGCCGGAGAGAGAAGAGAAGTGAGAGGATGCAAGAGAAAACAGCCCTGCAGACACCAAGGTCAGTGAAGAAGGAGGGGGAGGAGGTGCTCCAGGCGCCGGAGCAGAGATTCCCCTGCAGCCCGTGGTGAAGACCATGGTGAGGCAGGCTGTCCCCCTGCAGCCCATGGAGGTCCACGGGGGAGCAGATCTCCACCTGTAGCCTGTGGAGGACCCCACGCTGGAGCGGG
>BOSO01004902.1:55869-77906 GCA_018403395.1 Gorsachius goisagi | reverse complement strand
GCTCTGAGCATCCTGATCTAGTTAACGGTGTCCCTGCTCACTGCAGGGGGGTTGGACTAGATGACCTCTAGGGGTCCCTTCCAACCCAAAACCTTCTATGATTCTATGATAATTAAAGTAGCTTGTCAGAGGAAGTCTAGCTCACAGCAAAGGGGAACAATGCAGAGGCTGAAATAACAAGATAAGTAACTGATGTAGAGCTGGGGTTTGCCTGAGAAGGATCTTTTGAGCAACAGCAGGTAGTTTTATGCTCTACTCAGACAGCTTTTCAGAGCCCTTTCATGCCATGTCAACCTCAAGCATCTTTGGCACATTATTAAGAAAGGTTAAAGCCACAGTTATGTCCTCCTTTTGATTCTTCAGGCATCTGAGAAAGAGGTCCCTGAAGCGACAATACCTGACTGTATTTCAGCTGTAAACTAAAATGAGAGCACTTCCCTTTTGCCATCCAGTTCCAGCATATGTATTCAGACTTTGAGTATTTGCCCACAAACTTGTTAAAAATCTCCATTGTCATAAACTATATCAAACTTTATCAGGGCATTGCCATATTCCCACTCCACAAAGGACAAAACCCAAAAAGATGAAAACAAAATACCTGAGGGACAGCATTGCAGCCTCAGCTGTGGCCTTTGCCTACTACTACTACAGTGTGCCAGACACACACTGAAAAGCTCTTTTGTTTTCCAAATTTTCTTTGATTCAGGCCTTTGGGAAGACAAGACAGGTATCTTCAGTGTCAGAGCAAGGGAGCTTGTGATGACAGCCTCATGTCTATACCTTGACCAGAGTCAGTGTGGTGCTGCTGCCCCTGGTCAGGCTGTGGAGATCCCTTGTAGGTTCCTTTCCATGTTAGGATTTCCAGTTACTTCTTTCAACACTGTTTTTCTTCAAACAAAAGGCCCTGGTGACATGATGCTTCCCAATGCTTGTGATTACTCTGGAGCATTTGCCACTGAATGCATTAATTCTGCTCAATCATCCTCCCTCTGAATGATTTCTCCATGGTCCGGTGATCTCTCTCTGCAATATTCAGAAAAATTTTAACATCCAGAAGGCAGTACACCTTCTGCAGCCTCATCTTCTATTGGCAAAGTACCCAAAAATTACAAGGTTCGTGATAGTTATTGCCTTCTGGCTTGAATGTCAAAACTTGGGGCAAAGGTGTCCCTTCCTACCAGGTAAGAAAGCAGATGGTGTCTAACATGGTGGAGATGGACAGCGGATGGACTGAAACAGCTCATGTGCGTGGCCTCTCAACATATGCATGAGGCTGCCATTACAATCAAATAGCAACATAATTCTGTTGCACAAAATCTTCAACACCTTCTTGAATAGGGAGGCTATCATGTTCCTGCCCCAATCTCTCATTGTGCTGCTAGAACAGCACACTTAGCTCACCAGGTTTGGAGGTCTGCCTCTTGGCTGTCTAGAGAGGCTCTGTTCTGGCTCACACTTTTCCTTACCCAAAAGGTCCAGAGGCAGACCCACCAAAACTCTAGTCCTGTTTATCACCAGATTTTGAAAAAGTTTGAAGACCACCCAAGTAATTCATGCCCTCTTTCATATTGGCAGGTGGGGTTTTTCAGGGTTCACCAAGGAGTAGAGGCCACCTTGCCTGAGGTGGAAGGCTGCAGCATACAAGCCTATCAGCAGGAGCATGATGATGCCTGACTGCCTGCTTCAGACTTGGTGCTGGTGATGGAGCACATTTAAAGGGTGATGACAGGGTAGTGCTAGAACAAAGTGGAAGAGACCTATCTTATCTGACATCCAGTTCAGGTCCAAGCACACTGGGAAGTGATGACATCCTGTTGCTGAATGACAATGTCTATTGGAGTGGTGGAATCTCTTCCAGAAGGAGCTGCTGGTTAGTTGTCATCCTAGCTGTACTGGTGGTATGCAGGGGTTTTATAGTGTGCACAAGCTTAGAGGAAACCCAAACCTATGAGAACTTGCCAAAACATGTTGACCACCATGTACATAGTTTCACAACCAGCTTCATAGTTATTCTTGGAATTTGAGCCCTGGAAAGTTTCCATTCCCTCACTTAGATTAAAAATAATGAAATACTTAAAAACTACAGTGTGGGTGAATTGTACTTGTGTGATGAAGGTGCATGGTTTTTAACTAAATTTACACAAGTTCAGGCTGCATAATGGAAGAAGAGGTCATCTTGGTGAGAGGCAAGAGGTACCAGCTTTCATTAAAGAATTGACTTCCTGTCACTTTTCAGATTAAAAAGTATTTATTTTATCACAAGGCATTGTGTTTGGTAGTGGTGCTTCAGACAAATTATTTTCCAGTGAACATCACCTAAAATTTTTGATGCATTTTCCAATAAATGTTTAAAACAAGACTGAGCTACTTAATTAGAAATAAGTGTTTATTACAGACATCAAGCCAGGTTCATATAATTTGATTGCTTCATCCAAAGAAGTAATTAAAAAAATTAAGATAGCACATTTCAATTTTCTCCATAACTGGGAACAAGATCTGGCTTACTCATATGATTCCAGTGACTCTCTTGTGTTTCTGCAATAACAGAGATTTATTGAACTTGTTGAAAATATGTATACTTGCAGCAAATTTTTGAAGACTGATTCTTCATTAATCAAAACTAGTATAAATCAGGAGTAACTCTGCTGAAATCAATGGACTTAAAATAATTGTAGACCAGTATAAACAGCTCTTGCCTGTCAGATTTCATATTGCTTTTCCACGAGTGACTATGTGAATAGCCCTATGAAAACCCACTGAAGTTATTAAAATCGCCTAGAGCCACTGCAACCCTACCGCTCAAATAATGCACAACTGGAGCTATGGTATGTCCATGTCATTTATATTAGTTCAACCATGTAGTATCAGATAGCTTTATGTTTTTCAGGGATCGAAAATACATTTTTTCCTGTGCAAATATAGAGAACCTAAGTTTATTTAAAAATTGTTTGAACAAAAGGTTGAATTAATTCTAGATTAATGTGTGTTAAAATTATGTTTAATCTTACTTATTCTTTTACTTCAATTTCTGTACCAATACCATCTGACACTAGAAGATACTGTCAGTGCATTTCTTCTTTGGAGGAAATTCTAGATGAAAATATAATAATAAATTTAGTGTTCTCTGGAGTTTACCTTAGTCTAAATGTTACAGGTCATCATGAAGACCTACAAATTTTTCAGGCACTTGACTGCTTCTCATAAATCTCAATGTGTCAACATTCATTTATTGGTGACAATGAGGTGTAAAGATGATATAATGAATACTCTGTCCTGTCAAAATACTATGAGCATGTTAATGAAGTCATCAAACTTCTACAGAGTAGTAGAAACTCCTGTTAAAATCCATTTGGGGTAAATCCAACTATAAATCCCGTGAGGCCTGATCATTCAGTGAACTTGGCAACCTTTCTGCAAGTGATGCCTTTAAGACACTTGAAGGATACACCTTTTTATAGATCTTCATTAAATAGAATTTGATCACTGTTCCGTCCCACCTCCCTCCATCCCTGCTTTTATGGATATAAAATGATCCTACAATATCTAGGCATTCTGTTTACCAGATCCTCTGAACCCAAGCTATTCCTCAACATCTGAACCAAGGAGCAAAGGGCTATATGCCACAGCAAAGGAGACTGTACGATGGGTTTGAATTTTTTATAGCCTTCTGGCATCTACCTTCTAGTGTCAACTCTGTCCTGCTTAGGTTCAGTTTTAAACAGCTGCTGTTCTCTCCTGATCTGATCCTCTCCACAAAAGAAGCAGAGGGACAGCAGAGTTATGACTTTGGAGGATGGGGACTGTTGCCTGTCTGTCACTGGCAGCTGGCCTGCTGACTCAATCATTGCACTTAGATGCTTTGTAGAGGTGGAGAGCTGATTGGTTTGGAGCTACAGGGTGAATACTTCTTTGGTGACAGTGGAGCTCTACACATGCACTTAGTACATAATTCCACTTGAGTCTCAGTTTGAATACATTTCCCTCGTCTCCCTGACAGCTTTTGATGGAAAGAGCTTACAAAGATTTTAGGGATTGAGTTTTCCAGAGGGCTGTAGCATAGGACTGGGACCCAAAATCCCTGAAGTTTAGCCATTTTTTATGACTGTAAGCAAATCTCTTTTAACGCACTTGATCTGCTTTCCCCCCCTTTACAAACAGCAAAAGATGCTTGCTATATGCTATATGCTACAGCTGGGGACAAGAGGAAGAGACTAATGTCTTCCCACATCTGGGGGCTGTTAAATTCCATCCCTGTCTGATCTGACACAGAGTATGCAGTTATTCATTTGGGGATTTTCCTTACTCCTACAAAACAAGCCAAAGACCTTGTGTTCAGTCTCTTGTTAATTTATCTCATTCACTGCTGGTGTTTCTCTCCTGCTCCGGTCATCAAATTCTAGATTAAGAGATGCAACAATATCAGATACTAGTTCTTGCCTTTGCAGTTCTCTTTTTACTAGGTATTTACTGGGTTTTCTTTATATGTTATTAAAAATAAATACTTTTGAAAATCAAAATGTCTGGAAGCATGACCAGTGAAAGAACGGCTTCAGCTGAATAAGCCCAAGTAGCTCTGACAAGGAGAATTAAGTCTTTACAGTGGCAGTTGCCACAGATGCTGCAATCCAGCCTATTCTTGACTATGATGGAATAATCTCAGAAAGAATAAAAATTCTGGTTCCGGTAGGACACAGTTCTATGCACCAGAGTTATGCTGCAACTTAGAGAGGTTATTTTCTTCTAAATAACCACAAGAAAAATCTGGCCTTTGTAACTGATGGCTTCTGTTTTCCTTCTCACCTTCAGACTAAGCTTGAAGTGATGATCAGCATGTTTCTGAAAGTAACCATGAATGTTTAAAATCTGTTTAGAGGAGCTTGGGTTTCTGAGAATTAAAGACAATCTTCAGTCCTTGCAGTAACATGATTGTTATACAGAATTAATCAGCTTCAGATACTGTAATACAAATAATAAATCAGATTATGACTTGGGATACCAAGTACAGCTGGTTTAATTTTTCTTGTAAATTTGTAAACATTTAGCTTTTCCTCTTGCACTGAGAAATTAAATTGAAAGATGATAACCCCAACTTGAAGAAAATTGTCCTCCATTATAAAAAATGTAGGGAGATAGCCCGTATCAGTTAAAACTTTAGAGACAATTCAGTAAAACCAAGGGTACCATCAGTGTACTAGATAAACAAAGGTTACCTGGACACAGAGGGCAGTTTTGACTATGGGTTAAAGAGGAGGCTGCCTGTGGGGCTAGAAAAAGCAATTGCAATCACTGGGAAACATCCTGGGAATAGAAAGTGGTCACATTCTATCCTATAGTGGAAAAAGGAGGAGGAAGGAAAGAATGAAAGAATAAAAGTAGAGACCAAGTAGGAACAGAAAGGAAGAAAAAGGATCCAAAACAGCATTGACAGAAAACAGCTTGGGAACCACCTTCTCAGGGCATCTCAGAGATTCCTGTGATGATGATAACATGTCCTGTTTAAGCTGTGTTCCTTATAGTTTCTCAGGACCTAAATTTAATCATTCTGTACTTTTCCCTGAAAGAAGAAAAGGGGCTTTTATACCTGCAAGCAGTGCCTTTTGTAATGCAGAAATGTCTGGGCGAAGCACATAGTTTGCACTTTGTGAGGTGGCCAGCATGATTTCCTCCTCCCCGTTTCCCCCTCACCTTCCCCAGTCATAAATTTTAGTAAAATTTCCTGCCAAGAAAGAAAGCCCTCCTGGAAACTGCATCCAGTACTAATGAAGACTTCTTATTCAGTTTCTTGAGCACTGCTTGAAGCAGGAGTCTGATTTGTAAAGCATTAACTTTATTTACTGTTACTGATAGGCATTAATCTCTGACAATGTTTTTAAAATTACCTGAAATTCTAATTCTAATGCTGGAATGGATGGTAGACCATAGTCTGTAATAATTTACTTTACAGTTCAATTATGTCAATTCTTAACTTCTTAATTTACAAATAATAAATTCTGGCATGCTTCCAACATTCAGAGAGTTTCCTCTGTTGATCTGAGTATTTGGTTTTGTGGATGAATATAGGATACAAACCCAGCTTTTGTGTGATTGTTTTTTAATAGATGCATTTCTTTTACGTGGACATATAGCTAACCATCAATACCAGGACAGGTTTTGACTACACCTTTTGGTTTTGGGTTTTTTTCAGTTGGATGCAGAGCTGATGTTATAGATGTTATATGTTAACAATGTAGCATAAGCTTTCTTCAGCCTTCTTACAGGCTTCAGCTTAATCTTTACTTCCCTTATCAAAGAGGAAGAGGTTGTTTCTTCCCCCAGAAACAAAAACTCCCATGAGCTTGAATCCTAAATCTCCTTATTCATGGCTAGTGTATTGAATGCTACCCACAAGCTGTGAGAAATCAGAAATTACACCCTGGGATGATGGTGTTTAACTTTGGGTGCATCTTGTTGAAGTCAAAAGGCTGCTGCACAGGTCAGATCTCCAGAGTAACGCCTGGGACATGTTTCAATCTAGCTGCTAGACCTAAATGAGGCCAGTGTTTCCAAAGTGACAAAGTAGTAAGTTGTAGCTTCCAATCTTGTAGTTAGAAGCCTCATCTTTCTTTGCTGAATAACTATTACTTTGTGTTTACTGGTCAGTTCAGGTAATGCTTGGGGTACCTCCTTGCATCAAGGGACTTATTGTCCAAATAGACTCACATGTGCTGGCCTTTCTGTCTTTACTTCTGCCCAAAATTTCGAGTCATATTTGTGTCTCAGTGTACAGTACAGGGTTCAGATAGGAGCACCTGTCTTCTGGGCATCCCAGTAGGAGCCATGCTTAAACTCCCAGCTCCTCTGTTGGCTCTAGTTTTGTACTGAATACGCTAGATTACTATACTCTGAATCCATTGAGGCCCAGCTTTTGAAGTACATCAGTGGTGAGATATTTCTAATATTGCTGTTGATAATCTAATTTCACCAGTTTTACAGTGTTTTCTGTGAATCAGATAAGCTAATCGCACATAGAATTTGTTCCTCCCTTCAGTATGAGAGCTTTCAGGCAGTTGCATCGGTGTAGTGACCAATTCAGGGAACTCTGTCTCCTTATTTCTTGTAGGCAGTTAAGGGCTGATTTGCTCAGCCTGAGGACCCAAAATGTTATGGTATAGATGTTGTTATCAGACAAATGTTTAACAAGATTAAAAGGTTTTAAAAGTCAAAATGTGCCATTTAAAAATCTGCCAAGGCTATGACAGATATTCTATCTTTGAATATCTTTGCAATCAAGACAGGCCATTTCCTTTTCTCCTTAAACCACTGTTAGACACAAAGTTGGAGGGGAAATTAGGGATATCCTATATTGTGGATTAAACTGCACAACTGAGCCTTTACAGCCTCAAAACATTTAGCTTCTGTTAACCTCTCTAAATGTAGCACTGTTTTAAGTTCTGTTATTGTTGTTGCAAGACAGAAAATTATTGATACATGTTTGGAAAATCCACTTTTTTTGGAATAATTTAGACACACAAATCTTTTTTACAGTTACTTTAAAAGCAGACAGTTATTTTAAAGTCACTATCTTAAAACTGAAAACATCTGAGACACATTTTTCCAAATTCCTTTCCATTTAGTAGCTCTTTCTGATAGCAGCTAGATTTCATGTAAGTGATTTTTCAGTGTCAGCACTTAGCAGTAGATAATGTATGTTTCAATGGTAAATCGATGATAATGTCAATGCTTTGTTCACAGTACTCTAAATTCGAAGTGAAGAAAAAAGAGAATGGCTTGGGAAGCATTTCTGAAATGAGCTCACTATTTCTTGCTTGTTCATATTAATTGGGAAGCTGCTTTAATAATGCAGTCAGTTACTCACAGTGCAGGTGAATTTACTTAATCTGAAAAGGGTTTTCAAAAGCCTTACTAATGTTTTCCTCCTGTTCCATGGACCATTTAATTGGCTTCAAACATCAGGTGTGAACATGAGGTATTCTGCTGTCCCATTGTTTGGTCCTCTTTCTGAAAACAGTTACCAGGTGTTTCAGATTAAACCCTTGCATTGAGCCACTGATTTCAATGGGAAAATAGCACTGTGGTTCTCATGTGCTGGTCCTCTAAAATAAAGAACAGGCATTCGGGGTACTTTTGTGTAGAATTTAGATCTTCACAACTTTTTCCTAATCCTGGAAATATGTAAATCCCTTTGGTACTTCTTTCCTCCCCAACCCCAAAAAGGGCCCAAATGTCTTCAGCTTTTTACTACCCAATGTCTTAAGGTTTTATAGTGCTGTCTTTTGCCATATTTATCTCACACCTAATATCCACCCACCACAGCTAATTCTGGTAGGCTTTTCCTCATCTATACACTACTGGGCATTCAGTTGAGCAGGCCTGCTCAGAGCTCCTGGCCTCACATGAAACAGAGAAAACACTACCCTCTTTTCCTTCAGTCCCACCTTACTCAGTAGGTTATGCCTGAGGCAATCACCCAGCACAGGATGATCATAGTGCAAATCCTCTCTTTGCCTGACAGGAGCAAACCTTTGACAAAAGGTTTCTTGTATCTTAGAGCCATTCCATACAACTGTGATAGCACTGGATTCAGGAGGGTCTTCTTTATCCTCTTCTATGGAATCTGCTCCATTTTGCTCACATTAAAATGCATGGGGATACTACAAACTTCGACATTCTTTCAGCTTTTCTTCTGCCCCAAAGACCAGTTTTTAATCAAACTAGACAAGGTTTAGTGTCTCCTGGATAAGAAAGGGAAATGGAAATCAGGATGGTTTCTGCCTGAGTTGAAAGTCCTTCACAAAGATGCCTGTACAATGGAAGGGTTTGAAACCTTTGTCTATCACCCTTTCCTCCAAGGGTTACTGTGTTTAAGGCAACTCTCAAACAAAGGAAGTTGCTTTCCCTGCCTCAGTGGTACTGCTGGTCCAAAGAAAGGGTGACAGGGATGGACTGTAACTGCTATGTGACAACTCCTTCACCAAAACCACCTAAGCAAATATTAATACAGTTTAAAAAAGATAGTGAAGTTCAGGTTTGACACTTGGGAGAAGATCAGCTATAAACTTGTAAAAGCTCAATATCTTTTACTGAATTGTGCTTTTTATATCTATGACAAAATCATTTCCTGCTTCAGCTTTCTGGTAGAGAATACCACAAACATCAAATTAGTTTTCCAGATTACCCAGATTACCCCTCTGTAATTACCTTGTGTAATAAAAAAACACTGAACAAAATTTCATTTGACTTAGTACGTGTTAAGAATACAAATCATATGAGGATATATTTACTATATCAGAATATCTTCAATTGTTCATTTTAAATTGTCACTGTTGTAACAATGCAGTTATAACATCAGGAAAATGAGAAGATTTCAAATGGATAAATATACAGAAGGAGTCTGTGAGCTGGAAAAATGTATTGATGCATTGTTTAGCAAAAAAAATAACTTTTCCATTGGTCCATGCCATGATTCTCCATACAGGTCATTATCTTTTAATTTTGTCCCTCAAAGCTCAGAGACTGTGTCAGAGAGTAGCTGAATGGAAATGAAAGTATATTTTTACTGCAAAGTGCTTGCAAATCCTTAGGTCTTATTTTAACAGAATTTTGGTCAGACTTAACAATCTTCTTGAAACACAAGCTGTAGATTAAGTAAGCACTAGGATATCACGCTGAATAATAAATATTTGCTCTTTCATTTGTGTGAATTGTTCCTAAGGCTTTCAGAGGATCTCTTCTGTGTCTTTAATCAATGTTGAAGTAGCAGAAATTTACACGTTAAGGACCAGTTCTGAAGGAATTTAACCAGCAATTCCACAAAGGTTATGTGCAATCAGGATAAAAAATAAAGCTTTTCATCACTTCCATGAGCTCCAAGGCCTAGACCACTTGTACTCATTTTCTGCTTTGCAGTGGTGGTAGCTGATATTATGGAATTGAGTGAATCCATTTTTAGAATAGAAAAAGATTCTGAGATATTGTGCACTTTCTTTCATTTTCTCTCTCTCTCTCTCTTTTTTTTTTTTTTTTTTTTTTTTTTTTTGGATAAATGGTTGTTTTTCTTTGTCTGGAACTGTACAACAGCCTTCATGCTTTTCAGGCTACACATCACTACACATCAACAAGCTGTGACTTTACCAGTGCCTAAATAACATGATTCTTCAGTTGTTTTGTTTTAATTGGTTTTGTACTCCTTTTTCACATGTCAAAACAGTGCTAAGTGCCTCCTGGCCAAACCATAACTATGGTTTCTATGTGTTAAACAGATTACATTGATTTTTGTCCTAGTGTAGTCTTTATTTTAACAAAAATGCAAATCAGTCTTTTAACCTTTTAGTCTTCATTTTCTTTGACACTAGTGTTTCTATTAGTCTAAAGAGCAGATACCAGGGTGTTCTTTTCATTTGTGGGCTGACACTTGGCATTTTTACACTAGAGGAAGGTATGTATTTTACCATGATGTTCTTACCTAAAACCAGGAGACTCAAGGGCATGCTGGGGCATACAAGAGGATCCTGAGACATTATGGATTCACTTAATGTAATCTTGATGGTAATGAAGTTCTTGCCTATGCTGTCATCCTCTAGCTCTCGTGCTGCTCCTATTTTTAAAATAAAACCAATTTTCTATAATGAAATCTGAAAAGACTTTTCAAAGATCAATATTTGCTTTTAAAGCAATTACGATGCACAGTCTTCTCCACTCCAGTGCAGAAATGTGATGATAGCCCCCATGTATCAAGGAAGTCCTGTCTCTGTGTGCAGTGTCTATGCCATGAAAGAAGAAAATAAATTACAGCAGGATATTAACACTGTGCGCTAATACCTCTCATGCAAACCTGTTTTTATGTCTGCCTATGAAAAATACATCCTTGATGAAACTACTGAGAAGCTAGGAAAATCCCATTGTCCTGTGCCTGTGCAGGATATATGTGACAGCATATTAGTAGCATTATGCTGTAGCTTAAATTGTGATTTCAAATTTTCATGTAAATTTGAGCAAAACGCTTAATACAACAGGAATAATTTCTCTTGCAATGCATGGTACCTCATAATGTAAGTGTATCTTGTGTCATGAACCAGATTTTGTGTACCTGCGGAAACTGAAAAAACTCATAGTTCTTTGTACTGTCACTGTGTCTAGATTAATCTTTTTAACTGCTAGGCAAGCCTAAAAGGAAAACAGGATTGATTCTAATAGAGTAAAAGGTTTAATTGTTTCAGTGCTCAAAAGAGTTGAAGAAGGGAAGTTAGCCACAAGAAAGCTAAAATTTGAAGTACACTTGACATAGATCTCTGTTGGATTAGCTGCCATATAAAGCTTGTATAAGGCTCCTTGTGACTGAAGAGAAGGAATCATTTCCAGTTCCAAAATACTGTATTTCGGGGAGTTCTGTCCTGGTTACAGGAGGTTATCTTGTGCTGTTGGGGGCCAATTAAAGCAAGTTTGGGATAACACATCATATTTAAAAATAGCAGCAAATCTTACTTCACTTTTATAACTAGGCACTTGTGGTTATAACACCATCCTTACAAGAAAAAGGAATCTTCCAGACAGTTCTTGAGGTTTTCCTTTTCTTCTTCTGCTTTACAAATTAAATAACTAAATAAAACTAATTATATTACAGACACGGTTTCCTTTGGGTGAAAAAGCATATGAAGTATTGTTTTAAGTTTGATTGAAACTGCATAATTTTTGATATGCAAAGGTTACTTACTATGTTGATATTCCATTCTAGTTTTGCTCGGTGGTTTAAGAAGCCAGCTGAACTAAAATTTCTTCCAATTCCTCCTTTTGCAGACATTTGGAATTTGAGGTTTTCCATAGCTTTATGAAGTACATATCAAGGAAATACAATTCATGATATGTGAATGACTCCCTGGAGACAGTACAGATGACATATTAGGTTACACAGATCAATGGCAAGACTTCATTAAAAGAAAAGTGCAAATCATCAAAAGAGGTTGTGTGTTCACAGTGTAGAGAATACAAAGAAATGAAAATTCGAAAAGCAATAACATGTATTTCTCTGCTAGAGAGAAAGCCCATATTCTAATTTTCCATGCTTTCTATTTTAAATTTACCATGTAATTCCTATGGTTTAGATTTCATGCACCTCAGTTTAAAGACCAGAATAATCTTTCACATTATTTTTGTTAATTCTGGTGATTGTGGCTGTCCTGTTGTTTATTTCAGGTATTTAACTGTAGCAGAGATTTTGAATTATTAACAGGTGCTGGAGATGGTGCAATTTGGCTATACAAGTGAATGAACATACATTCAAACTATGTGACAATAATTACATCTTGATCACTTTACTTAAATCAGGAATAGTATTTCTACTAGTGCTCTGAATTATCATTTTTAAAAATAGTGATATTCCCAATGAAGCAGGAGCATGCAATTTTCTTTTCTAATTAATTCTGTATGAAAATAAATCCTGATGAGAGAAGCACCAATAAAAACATAAACGGCCTGTGACAGAAGACTTACAAAGTCATTGAAACAGAATGAAATAGGATAGAGTTGGGCTGTTAATGCTGAACACTCAGAACAGGACCTGAATCAGTAAAAATAAAAGTTATTAACATTAACATGTGTTAATGTGATTTAAATGGAAGTGGCTTTGGAATGGAAAAACAAAATAGCAAGAAAAAGAAGGTAAAATCTGCAATAAGGAGTAGTTTATTCTAGTGCTATGTTCAGCTAATTATCACTAATCACATGCTGCATCTTATTTAATATTTTTGTATGTACTAAAATAAACAAAATCATCATAATAAAGACTCTGTAGTTAAAAGAAGCACATCTATCTTGCAGTACTTCTTATGTTTCTTCTCCCTTTCTCACAGTAAAATTGAATTTATTAAGTTTCAAAGATTGCCTTAAGGTATAGGTTTAATCAAAGCTAGCTAGAAAGCAAGTGTTTGGGGGTTGGACTAGATGATCTCTGGAGGTCCCTTCCAACCCTTGCCATTCTGTCATTCCTTGATTTTGTGATTTTTATCTCATAAAAAATGTCATGGCTTCAGTATTTAGCATGTTATTCTGAATCAAAATGCAAAGACCAAAAACTGGCAGAAGGGTCAACCAAAAAAAAAAAAAAATTAAATTAGATAAAACATTCTGGAGCTGAGTTTTGTTGAAGCAGATATATTTCCTTATAGGGTCCAGGCTGAGCAACCTCAAATTTTCCCATGGAAAAAAGCTTTATTGAAAAACTTCCAACTCCTTCAATTTCTCATTGTTTCCAGTGAATCTTGAGTATATGAATCACAGTTACAGGGAAGATTAAATTTCATTCTGAGCAATTAGTGTAATTTTTGAAAGCAGTATTCTAAAACATTGAATTGACTTTGAGTTAAAAAGTACACTATCAATCATCAGTGTTTACTTGAAAATTTAACATTCCTATAAGCACTGATGGCAGTAATGCCATATATTCCTGGTGGTATGAAATATGCCAGAAAAAACAGAGGTGTTTTACCAGTAGCTGGAGCACTATGAGACAGTTAACCCCATTTATATTCTTCCTATCATAGGTAGTTGTACAAAAAACGGAGGATGAGACCATTTCTTTTTGGGATAAGGCTAGAGGTAGGTACTCAGAGGAAAGGTAGAGTAGGGTGTCTGTAGTCCTGGTACTACATTGTCTGGTAACAGAGTCAGATCTGAAGGCTGCTTGGGGAAGAAAGTGGGATCCTGACTTTTAAAGTCTCTTACAACTTTCCAAGCCCCTTCTCTCAGCCCCTCTCTCTGTAATGCATCCCATTTCCACCACTTAGAATCATAGAACACTGCCATCCCACCACTAAATCAAGAAAGGAAGAGCCCATGCTAGATTACCCCTTCGTTTTGAAGAATATTCTGAATTAGTCCAAGACTGACAACTGAGATATCTCTGTAGTGCAGGAGGCAAGGTAGCATAGGAAGGATGGGTAGAATTTTACCACAGGGACTGGGTAAGTTCCAGATAGAGAAGCAGATCTGACTTGGGTTGAAGACTATAGGCAGGAAGGACTTTGCTAACATGAAGCCAACAGTCACCTATCTGGGCTCAGGAGATGAGATATGAAAGAACAACTCATATTAATCTTGAATCCTAGGTTTTCATTTGCAGGAACAGAAGGACCAGTTCTCTCAACAAGCAGTTGTCCAACTATAAAAATTATTCCATCCTACCCATGATGATCAGCCAGTATACTTAGCACTCTGCTGAAGCCATGTGGGCTAGAGAGAAATCTGAAAGAAAAGATTCTGCTCCATTAATGGTGCTGAGTCAGACTGAAGCAGCAAGACAACATTTATTAAGCTCCAATTTGCAGAGGTCAGAATAATCTCATCTTCTTTCCTTTTCAGCACTAAAATCTCTCTCTGCCTCTGTGCTGTGTAGTGCCACAGCTCCCAAATAACATAGATTATACACTCTGTGCTGGAAAATACTCTCGTGAAAGAGCTACACATGGTTAATCCCAGGACAGGAGCTAAGTAATCTGGAACATATAAGTGTTGGTTACTATGTGCCTACCATTTAAGCATCTCACGTTACCTGCTTAACAGGCATATCAGCCTTGCTGCACAATTAGAAAGAAGAAGTATTGAAAAGAAGAAAGACCGATTCCTCTGAAGATGTCAGAGGCAGGAAGAAAGGAAGGCTGTTTTATCCATTCTCAGGGGCATGGACCTTCTGCAAAGAGAACTAACTCGTTCTAGATGCTTTTGGGTTTTGATGGCCCTGAAAGGCTCCTGTACTTTTCAAACACTAGCAGTGGGAAATGCTATTCTGCTTTTGTAATCTCTGAAGCAAATGCATGCAACATCCTCTCTTATGTAACATCCTCTAGGGTAAGAAAAGAAATTATTATCTAGAGATTATGTGATGGTCATGAAAAGGTAAGTAATCGTAAGTCACTATACTGAATATATCTTGTGAACCAAGAATCATCTCTGCCTTGAGATGATTCTGTATTGACAAATCAACACAAATCAGCATAAGAAAGAGATCAGAGCAGGTGAACATCTGAGCATTGGCAGTGAGTTGGAAAAACATCCAACACTGAAAGATATTTCATAATTATATTGATGTCTCAGCATGGTGTCATGGTAGTAAGCCTTTCCTTGTTGGAGACCTTGGTGCAGAACCTTTTCAATAAACAAGGGTTAGAAATGTCAAAGGGGTCCTTCCTCCACTGAACATAGAAGCTCATGCTAGCCAAGTTTGGGTCAACAGGATGTTCAGCTGGAGGATGCGAACTCTGGTGCCAGATTTGAGGAGGCTGTGAATTCTCCTTGGAGACAATCAGATCTCAGGCCTTCAGTAACCTGATCTAACTGATATTGCTCTGTGCAAGTAGTTGGAACAGAAAAAAAAAAGTAGGTAAAGTACTTTGAAGAGAGTTTTGGATAAGTTGTTGTCATGATCTACTACTGGGTTGAACAATTTAGCAGAGGTTAAATCCCCTTGCTTTCCAACTGACATCAGATAATTCTGGGAGGTTGGGGGCAAAACGGAGTCACGTGCCAAGTCACTTTATTTGGCCAACAACAAATACACGAGAGAAAAACAGAGAAAGAGAGGAAAAGCAAGAAAGGAAAAGAGAGGGGGAGAAACAAACAGCACAGGAGTGTTGCGATAGCTACCACCACGGGTCTATGTGCGGTCCGTGCGGCCCGACCGGTCTGAGCAGCCAGTGCACCCGCTGTGTCTTCGAATTCGGTGGAGGGCAGATGTTCCTGGACACTTCTCTTGGTCTCCCCCTTTTTACAGGGTTGTCCTCTTGCATAGTCAAGAACCATTTTGCATAGCCCCACCTCCCACTTGGCAGTGGGGTGCATGCCCAGTACTGTCACCAGATGGTGCTCAAAAATCCCAGAGGGCCCGAGCCCTCTCCCCATTGTCAGTCGGCCCTGGGCCCGGGCGCGGACGTGTCTGCCTTGGTGATTAAACTGTCCTGTTCAGCTGAGTGGTGATTAGGCTTCGGTAGTTAAACTTGCCTGACACCAATGTTGAGACAAGTTTTTAGTCCCTTACAGTTGTTTCAGATAAAAGTTATAATACAAGCCAATTTCTAAAAGCTGATGACAATGTATTAAGATTTTAGTTTTTAACTCTCTTACACATGTGAAATAAGTTACAAAAATCATTCATACTGTAGATTGTGATATAACTTATTATACATTTAATATACTTGAAAAAGTGTTCATTAGACAAATGTATAGCAAAGATGTTCATAAAATTGTTTATTGAAAATGAGAGTTTGGCAGGAGCAGAATCCTTTGAAAATTCATGATCTTTCTTTGAATCATTTTGGGGAAAGAAGTAGCACTGCAAGGAACAAAAATTCTGATGTATGCAAAGTATTAACATATTCCAAATGAAGCAGTTAATTTTCCTAATTTGAGGGCAGATTTTTACCCCTCCGAATGTACCTTAACCTGATGTTCAAAATCCACATGAACCATCTTATGTCAAATGAAGTGTTTCTTTCTATTTCAAATAATTTTTGACTTTATTTTGATGAAATTTTTTTGATTGACCTGAAATGTTCCTTTTGGAACTGCAAGCAAACTAAACCAGTCCAAGAGAGGAAACCTAAATATGCTTTAATCAAAACAGCATTAATCTTTCTCTGAGAGACCAAGACTAACGCAAGCTGTGAAATGCTCTTTGAGTTGCAGACTGAACAGTTAGAAGTGCACGTTCTGTGTCTAAAAGGCTGATACTAAACAGCTGAATTAAGCCATGCATAATCCAATCAAATATAGAAGCTGCAGGAGCTACAATCAGAATCATCTGGCAAAATTTAAGGATTTGCCTTTCCCCTGTTTCCAGTAGCTCAAGCCAATAATAAATCCAAGCATTGTCTGAACACCTCCAAGTTTCTCAAAAGCTCATGAACATCCTAGCCCTATCAAAATAAAATTTCCCTTTTATTCACCTTTGAGATTTATGAGGAGTGAAAAATGCTCAGAGAAATATATCCAAAGGAAAGAACAAATGCAACTGAGAGTAAACCATATTTCTACGAAGGGACAAAAACCCGATGGATGTCTTTTCCACTTGTGTATTCTTCAGCAGTGAGCTTCCTTTAAGCTTTTCCAAACATTTATTCTGCACAATATACGAATCTCCTTTTTTAATAGAAATGGTACCCAAGAATCATAAGTTTCACAGCTCAGTGGAATTGCTAAATGAATAAAAGGAATGAAATAACAGTACAAAGAGAAGAGAATAAGATTAAAGTCTCAAAGAAAGATTGAAAATGTTGTGCAGTAACCCAAGAGCCTTCTTTTCAGGTCTTGCTGAAGAATGTTAGGTAGCTTCAGTGGAAGGTATGAAGCCCAACACTTCTGGATGGAAAAGGCCCACCTCTGTGTACGACCCGTTTATTGAACTGGGAAGAAGCATACATTTCTCAAATATCAAGCATAACAACCTCAGTGACTTGCCACTGTCTCTGAGTGAATTCCTAGACAATACATTCCTGAGTCTTTTTGCATTAGCAAGAATGATCAGCCAGTCCTATCTTTGCCTTTTATTCCTTTTTCACCACAGCAGCAATCCAAAGCCATGTGAGCTTCATCCATGCAAAGAAGTGTTGAAGTGAATCTCCAGCTTGAGTGCTACCAAATAGATTGATATGAGAAGGCCACACATTGGAAATAGTAAAAAATCTAAGTAAACACTAAAAATTATTTTTGTTTCAGTGGCAGGTTGTACAAGTGTTTGCTTAGCGACAGGAAGAACAAGGCTGGGTCACTGTTTCTAGATAAAATAAGACAGCCAAATAAGGTATTTTGAGGTTATTCTAGATCCACAGCCTGGTTCAATGTGCAGTAGTGGAAGCAGCTGAACTTGCTCAGCTGAGGGGTCAGCAAGGAGGTGGAAAGGACATCAAAAGAAAAACAAAGAATCTCAAACCACAGACTGAGTGATTTCTGTTATGAAGAAATCTCTGAGAGGACAAGTGTGATGAAAAGCATGTAGAGATATTTTTCTTGACAAATCTCAATCCTCTCACAAAAGATATGAAAAAAATGAGTGAACTGAAGTAGGGTTTTCTGCTCTGTATACTCAAAAAGTTACGGTTGCTTAAGCAAACAAAATGTGATTATCCTGGAATATCAAATCGTACCTCACGGGGAAATGTTAAGTGGCACAGAGCTGGGTCCAATGAGACAAAAAGAGAGGTGTTATTCAGCAGGATAATATATCAGCAGTATAACAACAGTACTGTGAAAGCAAAGAAAAAGGTCCACTTCACAAAACTGAATCTAAATTTTAAGATAAAAGATAACATGTGAAATGTCACAGTACAGAAATGATAATACATGGTTTATCCTGATGACTTCCAACTTATCAAGACATCTTTCCATTCTCTGTAATTTTCAAATCAAAGCAAAATATTTGTGCATTTGCACTCCTTTTACTAGATTTGTTTGATAGGGAAAAACATGTTTTTCAATAGCAGAGAGAACATACATGTTTTCAGATTATGCTACCTGACAGCTAAGGTTGTCACATATATTTTCCTGTCAGCTTTTAAGACTAAAAAGCTTAAGCATCGGGTGAAAAAACACAAGTGCCAAATGGTCCATATATTTCCATCTCCAAGACGTGGCATTTAGCTTCAGTGCCTCTGCAGCAACCCACAGAAGAACAGTAAAAACAATAAGCTGGACAGTAAGAAAGAGACAGGAGAAACCAGAGTAACCTACAAATAATGTGGCTCCTACTACTCTTTTCCAGATGCAACATTTTCTTCTTGTGTTTCATACAGGTTCTGTGTATCAATTTGCCTGTGTGTGACTGTCAGTATCACCCCATGCACTAGATCTATTTTTTTTTTCTCATCCAGACAATGCGTCTGTGAAGGGCAAGACATTTTTCCCAAGAAAAATCACAGTAGTTCAGACTTTCTTCAATCAAATATTGCTTCAAGGATCCCCAATGAAGATGAGAAAAACATCTGGATAGATGTATGAAGGTGCAAATGTTCTTCCACAGTTAACATAAGAAACTCAGTCACAACTCCAATCCCTTTCTTGCTGTGAATTCTAATGCTTTACAAGAAAAAAAAACCCCACATGTTGTGAATGCTGAGAAATCATTTATCTACTGCCATGGAATAAGAATCTTCCATGTGTTACATGCCAATTATCTTACTTTTAATACATTTTCTTCCATCTTAAATACAACACTCTTAATGTTAATTCAAATCTAACTACTAAAATGGCTGCAAAACCTATCAAGCAGCATGTTTCCATCTCTCTTTGCCATGTAATGATCTGACAGAACAGCCACAATTTCAATTCCTAGCAAACATAATCCCACAGAGCTAAAGAAAATCCCACAGTTGTTTGCCTACATGACACAGAACATGTAAGGGTGGATGGGATTGCAGCATGCAAAGAATGATGGACTCCAATCTTTTGGACCAGTTTGCAAAGTCAAGATCTCCTCAAAGAGAATATCTTGCTATCAGCTCCCTTTTGATTTTTAAAGATCATTCCTTTAAACATATTTTTCAACACCAAAATGGAAGGAGACTGCATAATGAAATGCAATTTCCCAAATAAAACCTCTCCAAGCAATTTAGGTAGGTTAGAAATGACACTTCTAGCTCTCTGCAAAAGTCAGTGGAAATGAAAACCCACTTTATTTTTCAAATACAATATATAAACTCTTTGAAGTAGGTATGATTTATTACTACATTTAGGCTTTTTGGGCCTTATAGGGCACAGTGGTATTTTTAGAAGAAATCAGCCATGCACAGATTTCACTGGGATACAAAACGGTCTGTCAGAGTGTTTTTAAAAAGCTCATACACAAACAACAACAATGCATCTCTTAAAATGGTGGTACTCCACACTTACCAAATTCCCCTTTCAGCAGCCTCATACTTTCTTTGCACAGAGAGAAGAGTCCCATATTTAATTTTGCAAACATAATGTTTTTCTAGATGCATAAAGATCTATATTATGCTATTTATCCTTTATCTATCCTATTTATGCACAGGTAAACTTTGTGGAATAATAGTTTTAATGAAAACCATCTTTCTGTTTGTAGAGACAAAACTTTTGTACTTTATGGACAGCTAAAGCAGGAATGCTGTACATTATATGTATGAGTAAAACCTCCACGTTCAGCTCTGATAAAAGGAAGTCCACTGCTATGTTAACAGCTTGCATAACCCTGTCAACACTATGACCTACTATGAACCTGTCTGGGACCACTGCAACAGTGGCTGACAAGACATGGCTGGGGCCAGGAACAACGGCGAGAGATTTAAATGCGGTGTAACCAAAACTAGCACTCAGTCTCCAAGGTAAGCAGCTCCAACACGATCTACAGCAGAACTATCTAGCACGTTGCACAGAGTAGAGCCTCAGGAGGAGCAGAGAGAGCTGCCAGGAGCCTGCAGCTTGCACGACAGCAGCTGACAAGGCCTGGTCGGGTCCAAGAGCAACAGTGGCCAAGTCCCCTACATGTATAAAAGAAGCCCCTGGGGAGCGCTGGTGACCAGGAGCACTGCCAATAGGACGGGCACATGGGGTGTGACACAGCAGTTTGTGCAGAAGGGAGTGCAGGAAGGGCTCTGAAGCTCTGCCACATTGGGCAGGGAGCAATGGTACCCACCCGTCAGAAAGCCATGGCCTCTCTAAGCTCTGCACCCACCACAACTGGTGCAGCTTCCCAGGCAAAACTTGAAAGGACTACTTCTTGTAAGCCAAACACAAAACTTCTCTCCTGGCCTGTTATACGCAAGTACCTATAAAGTTCAGAAAAAGGCAGACACCTCAGAATGAAAGGTTTGTCCTGGGTGATCAATAGTTTATATAGTTTCCCTTCACCCTTCAAATTCTGGGTAGAGAGATTGTTTGGTACAATGCTCAGCAGGAAGCCATTTCAGTGAGCTGGAGCACTGGAACAAGTTCCTGCTTCTGTCTCTTTAGGTCCACAGGAGGACATGCTGCATTACATTTTGAGTCTAGTTTCTATTCATGCAAATACCTTTTTAGCTTTATTTAGTAACTATGAATCAAATTTATTTAATCTGAAGCAGCTGGTGCCAAATGAAGTTTAGATTTAGTGTCAACAGAGGCAGTATCAAGTCCGCTTCTTGAACACAGCATTTGAACAGGCACAGAGAAGGGCAAATATACCTTTTAGAAAGAATTCTACTGCAAATGCACAGCAATACAGTGCAGTTCCTATCCTACCATAGCAGGATATGTGCTTCCCTGAGGATTTTCACCAAGGATGAAAAAGGATGTCTGCCTATTACACTATGAACTCTGGAACACAAACACTGACTGTTTCATTTTTGAACAGTTTATGATCTTTGAAAACCTGATTTCTGCAAGTCTTTTATAGCCACATGGCATCTTATTTAATTTAGTAGTTTTGTAGAGTAGGATTTGAGGAAGCCTTACCTGTGAATGCAAAGTCCTGCACCTCATGTCTGCAGGTGTCAGCTACATGCTACTGAGGCAGCTCTTGGAGCAAGGTTGGTAGTTCCACCCATGCAGCTCTGCAGCAACAGTCAGGATTAACCACTTGTGGCTCTTCTGTGTTAGAAGGAGTTTTCCTCTGCCTCAGAGAAGATAACCTGTGCTCTAACACTCACCCATACCAAGATCAATAGTGGGCCAAACAAAGAAAATTTGGGCTCAGAATGAGCTATACAAGTAATGATCTAGTACACAAAGTGACAAGTTTGGGGCAGTAGGTTAATTCAACCAACCAGACTGGGAATTACTGTCCTTAGGGTGTGCACCAAACATGCTGGGGAGTAGAGAACACTCTGGTTCTGAATTCAGATTTCACAGGTAAAACCACTAAGATTTCATTTTGCAGAAATATGTGAGAGTAAGAACCTAGTTGAACTGCAGACTGGAGACATCACTCTGAAAGCAGCTAACATGTCTAACAAGCAAGTCTTTTCCCATATTCATCTTTCCAGGTTGTCTAAATGATTATGAGTAATTTCATAGAATCATAAAGTCATAGAATGTTTTGGGTTGGAAGGGACCCCTAGAGG
>BOSO01004902.1:0-55544 GCA_018403395.1 Gorsachius goisagi | reverse complement strand
CTGGACCCGCTCCAACAGTTCCATGTCCTTCTTGTGATGAGGGCTCCAGAGCTGGACACAGTACTCCAGGTGAGGTCTCACCAGGGCAGAGTAGAGGGGCAGAATCACCTCCCTCGACCTGCTGGCCACGCCTCTCCTGATGCAGCCCAGAGTACGGTTGGCCTTCTGGGCTGCCAGCGCGCATTGCCGGCTCATGTTCAGCTTTTCATCCACCAGCACCCCCAAGTCCCTTTCGGCAGGGCTGCTCTAAATCCTTTCTTCCCCCAACCTGTATTGATACTGGGGGTTATTCTTACTTATGGAATTAAAAAAATAGAAGGAAATAATCATTGGAGATTTTATATTTTCCTCTAGCAGAGAAGAATGCAGGCATTGCTTTTTCATATATCTAAGAAATCAGAAGTACAGGCATGCAATCAATGGCAAGAGAGGTGCCTCAGTTTATCTCTTTTATATTGAAAATAATCTTTTATTGCGAAAATTTGCTTGCATCGTTTGAATGCTACTTACCAATGGCATGTACCTAGGCATTGCTATTCAGCAGGCAGTGAGGCTGTCACCACTGGTTCCTCAGATGGTGCTTTTGCACCAGCACTTCCCTTTGCAGTAGAAACTATAGCAGAATCTATGTCATAACTTTGGCAACATTGGGAAATTTACGAAACACCTTTACATATACCACACACAAAAGGAAAACAACATGACACTGAGTTTATGGAATACATTCCTATTGTGCTACTTTTTCCTCTAATCATGTACATGAGATATTAATACTCTGGTGCTATTTTTTCAGAATTATTATTTACTGACTGCCATAAAGATAAATGTATTTTTCAAGTGATAATTCATGGAGGAAAAGTCCCTGTCCTACAAGCTGTCAGAGAAAGTTATTGACTCAGGCACAAGAATGATGCAGGTCTATGTGATAAGGAAGTAAATGTCACAAAAATTTGCAAAACTAGAGTTTTTAAAAGAAGGATCTGAAGAGAGGAAGAACATTTGCTACACAGACAGTGAAGAACTAATCTCTTTGCCTGGATCAGTAAAGCACAGTTTGGACAGATGAAAACAGATATTTTGCCTCCTCACAATGATGTGTTTAAAAAATTTACTTTAACACTGAAGTTAAATACTGAGGAATTTTTGAGATAAAATATGTTATTTGTACACAAATAACTGTGCCCAGCTTTTCCAGGTGACAAGGGGATCTCTTTATATTGTTAATTGATTAAAGTAAGCTCCTCTGAAGGAGATGGAAGGAAAAGACAGGGAAGTTAAGGAAGACCTGAACAGCTGCAGCCTTGGTCTGGTGGTACCCTGGCTTCCCTTCATGTCTATACCAAAGCAGAAGACAGCCTCCTCCCACTCACACTTACTTCCAGCAGAAGGTCTGATGGACGTTTTGTAGCACATCAATATGGCCCAAGGAAGCCTGCAACAACTGCCAGCTTTTAAGTCAAGCTGTTGGTGTGCTGGAGAACTGCTAGTTTGAGACTGGTGCTGGTAACCAATCTGAGGCTCAGGAAATGAGCGAAAAGGTCTTGGTAACAGGTCATGGCAGTTCTCAGAGCCCCCTGCGTATCTTATCTGCCTCACTATCTGCAGACTTGAGAGTGGCAGATGTCTACACATGATGGCAGAGGTGGAACAGTATGGGTGCTGGAAGGTGCAGGCAGATGAGGACTCTGCCTCAGGCGGAAGCGAGGCACAGACAATTTACACCTAGCAGAAACACTTCAGAAACCTTGATAGTCCAGGCTAATGGGAAAAGTGGTATCCCTGAGGTGGTAGAGAATAGGTGTTCATGGGATGCCTGTAGGGCTGTATGGTGGTATTGTGAGTAGCATCTCTGGGGTAGGTCTTTGGAAAGCTCTGAGAAAGCAGGAATTCACAACAGGCTCTCAAATAAACTTAGGGGCTTTTGTGTAGAAAGAATAGACAGAGAATTGCAGTTATGGACAACTTGAGAAACAGGGAATGTAATAGGGTACTTTTAGAGATCAGAAAGGTAAAAGAAGCTACATCTTGTGCCAGAGTCAGCAATGGTGGGTCAATGTTTACTACTGAGCTCCTAACCTGGCAGACAAGAGAAGAGCACGCTTTCCAATTCAGCTGTTTCAAAAAGGGCATGTTCATTTTAACTTTGGACATCTATTTTAACAGTGTAACATGTCTCTCTTTGCAGGGAGTCAGCATGAATATACGTCAACCAAGTTCCACTGAGCTCTACCTGCAGTCCTTCTGTTTTGTGTAAAACTGATCAGGATGCTCTGCCAGGGTGGCCACTACAGTTACACTGTTGATGCTGTGCCACAGTGGACAGGCAGGGACACAGGGACACAGGCAGAGAATATGACAATGAAATTTATCCAGCTGCAGGCAGCAATCAGTAGAGTTGGTGGTTTCTCTTAAAAGAACATAAAAGACATATGCGATAAAACCATCATTCCCCCTCAATTGTTTCTATGCAAACTAGCTTCAAATAAGTTCAGTAACCAGACATTTATTTAGACAAAAATATTTCATAAGTGAGGCATGGAATTACACACTATAAACGGCAAGCAGTCATGAATTGAAAAGAGAAATTATACTTCAGTCACAACCTGAGGTCTGAATTAAAAAAAGCTATACACCTTAGCTTGTTTAAAATGAGAGAGAAAATACGATTGTTCCTAAAGAAGTGTGGCGATTTACTCACTCTTGCAGTGCATCAGAATTCAAAAACTTGGTGTTAGACAAATATTTAGATAACTCAGTATTAAGGAATTTATATGAAAATAATCAGTAATTGCTAAATTAAAACCAGTCAGAAGCCACTCAATATTTCAGAGAACAGTGGGGAATACAAGGTATAGCGCACAATTACTCCCTTTTGTATTCTTCTGTAAAAACCCCAAAACCAAAACCAACAAACCCACCTTATTTTTTCAACTGTAAATTCTTTATTAGTAAGGCAAGTACAGTGTGTCTCCCTAACAATTAAACAGTACCGCATAGCCTAGAGAAACTACAATAATATCTTGGAATTGTTTAGAATTCTGATAGAAATTCTAAAAATAAAAAATTCTATTTTCATGTAATTATATATCAAAATGAATAATCCAGTTTCTGTAATGTCCTTTGCTGTTTATAGTGTTATTAATTAAATTTATTTCTTGTTGTCCCCAGTTTTAGTTTTCAGTGAACTGCAGTTTTATGACCTGACAACTTACTGGTAAGACATAATTAATTAAATAATTAAGGCTGGACAGTGATATCTCCCTTCCAGAATACAGATTTAAGCATAACTCAAGATATGTTCTGTTCCCTTAACCTTGGCCCTGTCAGAGCTGGGAATTGCAGGTAGGAGTGCCTACATCTGTAAGCAATTTGGCTGTGTTTACTGTGCTAGGTTTAGCTTCACAGAACTGACCTAGTCATCTGAGGTGGGCTGGGAAGTCTAAAACTCCAAGTTTTCTGATTCTTAAAGTTCTGCTGAGCCTGATGTTCTGCAAGAGCACAAGAAGCCCTCAGATAATTAACTCTACCTTAACCAGGTGTTTCAGTTCATGAGTTTCCTACTAACCTTCTAAGGTAAAGAAAATGTTATTTATAGGCATTATGGATCATTTAACACCCAGATTACTTACAAATCTAAGTGAGGAGATGTTGGGATCTGTTAGAAGCTGCATAGCATCCTTGTGTATCTTTTTTTCTCCTATAAACTTCGTTACGGTAGAACGAGAGTTAAAGTCCTACCTAAAAATCTTTGGCGTTCTCTGTGATGAAAAGGCTGGTGCTGGTAAGGTATGACGATGTGAAAGGTGGGCTGGTGTGATGAGGGGCTGGAGGCAAAACCCTGATGATAACCATCTCAAGCAGAATGAGCATAGATGAACAGCTCTACTGAAGCTGCAGTGAAGAAGTGCGCCCATGGACAGCATTGAAACAGAAGAAAGTGCTGTATTGAAACCAAGTAAAAACTCCTAACTTTGAGAGGTGTCATTTTTCTCAGGACAGCTGAGATTTTCTACCAGACACAGTGTCCTAAAACCTAAGACTGTTTCAATGGTTAGTTTAGCAAATTTCACCACATGCATTAAAAGTAGTCCTGAAGTCCTACTCCACCACTATTTCTGTTTAATCTTCTTGTTAAGATATTGGGTTCCTAGATGCTACTACCATTTATAAAGTTGGTCCCTGAAATGTTTGATCCTGTGATGCAGATCAGAGGAGAGGGACTGGAATTACCATCCCCTCCCCCAGAGGGATGCAGGCAGAACTCAATCATTACCACTCTGTTTGGCAGCTCTTCCAGCCTCCTCTGTCTTACATGTTGTGGTTCTATCAGAGGTACAGACAGAATGAAAATTACTGAGGATACAGATTGGTTAAGGAGAGGAAGAGCACAAACCTAAAGGAAGCTATTCTGCCTCAAGTTTGTTTTTTTAAAAACAAAACCAAAAACCTGGTTTAGTTTAACAACACAAATGTAAATCCCCTGCAAATGGTGCAAGTACAGACTGAGTCAGTACAGTAGTCCTGGAGAATATGGTCACTGGGAAGAATTATAAACGAGATAGTCATAGGCACTTGAAACACATCCTGCTTCAGCGGGGTGTTATCTCTATACATTGGGAGGAGATCAGCATCACTTTCACCTCCAAGAAATTAAAACCATTTGCAAATTTAGGGTTTTCATGAAACTAAAGTTAAGTCTAGTATTTGTACCTTGATGCATTTTGCCAAGTTCACATCTTTATTAGTCTGTTTATTTTTCTTGTGAATTTGTTCTGTGGTCAAATATTTTTAAAGGATCTGGTAAGTGGATAGCTGATAATCAGTTGTACAGCCTCAGACAGTAATAGCACTTGTCCACAAAAGTGTGCACACAGGCAAGCGTGCACAGATACTGTATGAGTAAGAGTGAGCCACGCTTTCTCCTTCACCCATTGCACAAATTTCTGACCATCCATTATATGAGATTATGCACATAATTGGGGTTGATGCCTCACCAGTACTAATTGATGTAAACTAATAAATTCTTGTTCCGATTGAGTGGTTGAAATATTTTGCAAGCTCTTAGAAAGTCTGGGAGTTCTTCAGCATACTCAGGGTAAACCAGCCACAATCATCAGGAAATATCTACGACTCTAACCTGACTTTTTAAGACGTTCTAATTAAAAACAAATGCAATCTTGCTGTAGATCAGAGAAATAGGACAGATAGTAATTTGAAAGAAATGAGAAGGATTGAAATTGGGAGGGTGAAGTCATCAGTCTGAAATATAGTTGAGTTTTATTTAAAGAACTTAATTAGCAAATTCATGGCTCCAGACCATGAATTGAATTAGCATTTACTTCCTTGTATTAAGTATTTATTCCTTCTGTTCTGTGGCTTAGCCCTAGAGGACAGTCTCACAATAGTATGTTAAAATATCTGACACCAAGCATAAAATCAAAATTTTATAGATGTTTCAACATCCAGCATTGTGCAACTGGAGTTATATGTGTACAAAAATTAATCATTCTGACCTCTTCCTACACACTTTACAGGTGCAGATAAGCAACTCAACGTTTAATCCTGACTTTCTGTGTTAATAAAGGTATTTAACTCTGCTCTAATTCTAGTAAGCTTTAAAGCAGTGTATCTTGCTTTCAAACTGCCTCACAGTGCATCTGAAATAAACTCTCAGGTCTAAAGGAATAAACATCATAACTACTTATGCTGCTTTTACCAAGCAGAATTTAACAACAGATTATTCAATCTTCACCAATTATTAGAAATTATTCTAATTAGTAGAATTGTTTCCACTCGGCTGCAACATTGCTGTTCTGTGGCTGAGGAAGAAGTTACGCTACTGGGGGTGTTGAGGGCAGAAGAAGAAGGAATTCACAATGAGAAAGGACACTAACCCAGCAGGTAAGCAGGCTTAATTAGCTCTGCCTCTCACTGTGCCTGCCATATGCAAAACTCTCCCTGTGTCTCCCGTGCTGCCCAGGCCACAGGAAGGAGTCAGTGCCCCCTGCAACAGGCAGGAGTACTTAATGAACCTGAGGTGCTCACTTCTGGGCCAATATGAGCAGAGCAGTGAAGCACAGCTGGGAAGTGTGAAAAGAGAGAGAGCATACAGGGCAAGGAGTGGGGCACAGAGGGAAGCAAAATTAGCTAAAGTCCAAGTTGCATGTTTGCTATCTGCCGCTTTGGTGTACCTCAGTGTGCTGAACGGGCAGTATTTGAACATTCACAAATACGAGTTTCCTAGCCACTTGTTGCCCCACATAAGGGAGTGAAAGTAGCTTCACCATCTAAAATAAAAATAAAAGAACCTGACCCCTTAAATTAACCTAACGGCTCCTGAGATCAAGTCTGTGGAAGTCAGCCCAGAGAAGTCTACTTGCTAAACGTATAAATTTTTCATAGCTTCAAATATTGAAAAAAAATCAAAATAGCTCAACAGGGTTTAAGAAAATGCTTGGTTATAGGCTTGTTAACGTCTGTTAAAAGTATTTACGTTTTCAAGCTTTGGTGAACATTTAAACAAATGTTTTCCCATTAATGCAAACTGCACTTCATACCTAGCAACATCTGAGTATTTCACTCCAAAAAAGTCCCAGCTTCCATGTACCTTGGCCAGCACCTATGAGGATCCCTCCCCACTGTGGGTTTTGCTGCCGGGTCCCAGGGCAGCTCAGAGCTGGAGTAGCTGGGGGCAGCTCCCATCCCCGCTGCAGGTATCAGCCAGTACCCACCCCCACAGGAGAGCAACACATGTTGGTGGGCTCCCCCCGCCACACGCTTCCCCCAGAATGTTGATCCATTAAATGCAAAGACAGAAGAGATATTTAATCTTTTAATACCTTATGATTTATATACTAAAATATAATATGATATAATCCTTCTAGTTCTATCCTAAAAGCTATAGCAACAGTCAGGCTAAACTTATTTTTACTTAAAATATCTAGAATTTACATGAGAGAGATACTGGATTCTCCAAGACTTTTTTGAAAATAATACTTTCTTGGAAGTGGATTATGGACCTGACCAAATTATTTTTTCAAAATGAAAAAAAAAAGCCCTGTATATACACCCACAAAAATGTATATATACAGAGTAAAAGTTGCACTCTTTGTAAGTCTTTGCTTAAAGTCCTCAGCACTTGTATTGTTTGAAAAAGTATTCCCATTTGTTATTTGGACTTCATGGTTGACCAGCTGAATTATGTGAACTCATTATTAAGTGAAAGTTAAGAAGAATAATGGTGGCAGCTAATAGATAAAACATTAATGATCTGTAAGCATTTACACAAATGCCTACTAATCTCTCTCTTTTCATCAGGCAGCAAAGAAATAACCTGGTAATTACAATAAGGACTGCCCCGCTTTGTGCAAAAGTGTCATTTGTTTTAGTTATTCAACTTGTATTTTTGTCTCCTCAGCATCAGGGCTGGTATTATTGTGAGTTGGTATGTGCAGTTGTTGCATGGGAAGAGAGACTAGAATTTTAGGTGGGATGAAAGAAAAAGACAACATTCAGTTTAGGACCTAAATACATCAGTGGAGTTATGATGATGAATTTAATGTTTTTTTAAATTTTATTCTGAATAAATTTATGTTAATTAAAGTTAGAAGTATTACAGAAAACACCATTAGTATATGTGCTCTAACGCTCTAACTGTTCATACTCTTGATAAGTATTTCCATAGTTTAAAATCTATCTAACAGACAAATTGACAAACACACACACACACACACTTATACAGTCACTCTCATTTATTCCAAAGGCTTCTGAGGGAAGCCACTGCTCACTCTTCAGTGTCCGCTGGGTTTTCTACCTGACCCCACTATCTCCTATTTTAGATATGACACTAAACAAATAATCCCGGCATTAAAGAGCAGGCTTATTTTCTCTTTTAAGTCTATAGGATCAGCCCCACTGAGACCAGGTCTTATTTACAACAGCAAACTTGATACGGTCCAGCCACTGAGATATACTCATTTGCCTGCGATATGCAGTACAATATCGTTATGTCCAGTAAAACTTGGTCAATAAAGTCTGGCAGCTTATGTTACAGTATGTTACGTTTGTTATGTTAAGTTATATCATATCCAGTGAAGTCTGGCAGCTTGAAAGTTTTCACCAAAATGTTGTTTTTCCATAGTTTGCTTTCTGTTTCATTACTGAAGCTGCACACAAGACCATGGAAAAGCAACTGCTCTTACAAAACATCTGTAACCAGTCAAAACATCCTGAACTTCCTCATAAGTCAATTATCATTAATGCAGACCTTATCTTAACAGATACATAGTAATATATATCTATATCTAGATGAATGTACAGCTAAGTTCTATCAGTACCCTGCAGCTTTACATTGCTGCATGGATATAAAAGGCACTACATATCTCACTGAAACAGATAGAGATTTGTAGCTGCTTGGTACCACTGGAGCAACACAAAGTGTCCAGATAACCCACAGTATAGGTCCTCCAGGTATCACCTTTTCTTAGCAAGTCTGCCCAAGATACCTTGTTAAAAGACATCTTTAACCTGTATATAATCTGGAACAATATAATCTGGGACAATTTTTGTATTCAGGGAAACTTACGCCACAAAGCACTGCTGAAGAGAAGCTGGGATCCCTTTTCTGTTGAAATATCAGTGCCTGGCCAAGGAGAGAGCTCTGACGTTGCAACCTGGTGGTGGGGTCCTGGAGATCACGCATGCTGGGAGCTGACTTGGAAAGAATCATAGAAAAGAATCATAGAATTATTTAGGTTGGAGAAGACCCTTAAGGTCATCAAGTCTGACCGTAAACGTAATACTGCCAAGTCCACTACTAAACCATGTCCCTAAGGGCCAAGCTTCCTGCCCCAGGGTTGTCCCCAAGGGCAGGAAGGGTAGTAGTAGATTGGAAAAGAGGAACTGAGGTAAGCAATGCAAGGAAGAGCAAGGCACTGGAAATACCAGAATAAGGCAAAGAAACAGGCTGAGGAAAAGAGTAGGGAAGGCATAGGACCGGGTAGAGAAAGAACTGAAGAGACTGCACAGAAGAAGGCAAATGCAGTGGTAGGAGAAACAGAAAGAAAACCAATCAAGAGTCTGACTGTTACAGAATGTTTTCTTTTTTCAAGAAGAACTTGGACACAAGAAGAACACCAGGCTCAGCAAAGCAAGTGGAATGACATGCTGAAGCAGGAAGAAAATGACAGCAGAATGTGGGGAGCAAACTCCGACAGTGAGGAGTCCCAGGTCCCTCCGGTGAAATCTGCAAGGAAAGTGCTCGCTTCTTCAGTGGTAGAGAATAATCTACCACTGATTTCAGTTATGGTAGCAGCTCAGCTGGCAGGCATGTACAGATAACAGATGGCTTTCAATATGATGGTAAAATTTTCATAAATTTTCTAGCATTTTTTTCAGTATTCTTTTTAAAAAAGAAACAGGAAGTGACACAAAACACTGTAACAGAGAACACAGCATTGTGAAGTCAAATGCTTAGAAGCTGGAAAATGACAGAATTGAGGTTTATGGTGTAACTTTAGTTTGCCTCCTCTGTGTAAATGTTCTATTTCACCATCCTCATGCACCTGTTAACATGACTTTTGCAGATTGATCCCACCAGCATTCAGGATGGAGCAGCTTAACAGACAGCTGTTTTGTTCCTCTCAATAAAGGTAATTTATGAGCTTTATCTTCCCTGTTAAAGAATGTGGAAGGTCTAGAATTACAATGGAGACCTGCAGTTAAAACAGATGAATACAGAGAACAGAAATACATCTTTGTAAAAGGTGGTGAGTGAATATTAATGTTGTGTCCTGTCTGGAATGCCTGTAAGTCTTCTGCCTTCTACTATAGAGAACAAATGAACATCGAGGAATTTCTCTTTACCAAGTACAAATTAATTTATATTCCAGAGTAATTGCATTATCTGGCTTTAATAAATGCCAAACCATGTGAGAAATTCTTTGAAGTTTTAATCTGCAAAATAAGGGGAGATACATTAATTTTTTTTGTTTCAACATAAACTTGTAGCTTGTACATATATGTTCATGTTACATTCAGTTCCATATGGGTTTAGTGCAAAGTGTTCACACAAGTTAACCACTGTAATCCGTGGTTTCAGAGACATTAATAATTTCATGATGTTTGTAAACAAATTACTCAGAAAGGATTTGCCTCGAAGAAGTAAAGCAAAGGTGAACTAGAACATTTGTGATGTGAGCTCTAGGGAAATATAGGACTTTTCAGCTTCTCTGGAACCACTTGTAAAATAGAACTGCTTTCAGCTAATTGAAAATGCAGTGTGCATGCTACATTTAGACCATGTTTTTTCCCAGTAGGAGTGGAGGAACAAATAACCTGGAGTAAAGGTTCACAAAGAGAAAAACAGTCAGCTGCAAACCAAATGTTTGATGTTTCCACATTTAGAGGAACAAGAACACTGACAAAAATAAAAAGCAGCAGGCAAATCCACAGTGTGTAGGGATGATAAAAATCTGAGTTCCCAGAAAATGTCTTCCTGAGAAGAGCTGCTAATGTGCTGAACAAACTGCCACTCCATCACAACTCCTTATCCATCCTCTAAGCTTTTTGACTTCATTAGCCAGTATCCACCCCCTTACATGTAGCAGTATGAAGAAAGAGAGGGAGTGGAGCACAATCAGCCATTTCTGCTGAATCAGTTCTTCTCTTTTCTATTCCCCCTTCAAAATAGGCTCAAAAATTGGTCTACAGATTAGTCTAGTACCTGTCATCACTGTGATGGCTAGAACAAACTTGAAACCAGACCATATTAGAGCACACAACTGAAAGTTAATCATATTAGTATGAATTTTAAATTTGTGAATTTTAAATTGTGAGAATAATTCAGAGCTAGAAATTAATCTCTCTAGTGTTCATACTGTCTTTTAATACTTTTGTCAAGATTGCACTGTAGCACAGGTTTTTAAAAGCATCACCAATTCTGGACGCTTTCCCACACAGCAGTTCATTAATCCTCACTATCATAACAGTAAACGAAATCAGTGAATGCTTTCAAAAATGTAGAGAAAAAGGAATATTTTTCATGGTACTTGATACAGAGAAAAAGCATACATAAATAAATATTAATATCTTGGCAATTATATCCATAATTACTTTTTTATCAGATGTATATGAATGTGATATTAAATCAACTATTTAGTTAGGTTATACAAATCAGCTCAGAGGTTCATTACAATTTCTTATTTCAACTTCTGGATAATCACATACACATGCACAAGATGAATTTCTGCCAACATGAGATGCAGTCATATCTCACCGTAAATAAAAGCAGTGCTAAAATATTCCTGTGGATTCATTACAGTCTCTCAGCAGAGAGCAATAGAGATGCCTTCTGCTTAACCAGGTTATAGAAAACTTACGAAGCCATATCAACAATGTCAAGTGCATTAATGTCCTGGTTTCAGTTGGGATAGAGTTAATTTTCTCCATAGTAGCTTGCATCGTACTATGGTTTGGATTTAGTACTAGAAGAATGTTGATAACACACTGATGTTTTAATTGTTGCTAAGTAGTGCTTAGACTAATCATGACTTCTCAGCTCTGCCAGGTGCACAAGAAGCTGGGAGGGGACACAGCTGGGACAGCTCACCCAAACTAACCAAAGAGGTATTCCATACCATGTGATGTCCTGCTCAACTTTACCCTAGTCAAGTTTTCAAATGGGGAAAACCTCCCAGCAATAAGCAGATTCTTGCAGGGTACTTTGTTGGTATCTGCCCCAGATTTTGCTATGCACCTTCTTTTAAAATGCCACGTATGCTGTGCCATTTTGGTCAGAGAGAAACGACTAGGTAAGGTTTTGAGCTCTGGCATGAGTCATGCCTTGGTGCCAGCAGACTCCAGGAATATACAGTAGTGAATGGAGATTACATTTTACCATCACAGAGGCCAGATGGAAAAAACATAATATGCGAAAATATTAAACCACTGAAACCCAGAGATCATAGAATCCCTTACAGTGCTCCAAAACTACAAGACCTCTCTTTGGATCCAAAAGCATTTGTTTTAGCTTTCCAAAAGTAAACAAGGCATTTAAGACAAGTAATACCTACTGTTACACATGTAGAACCTTAGTCACCTCAGTGGTATTAAAATGCTATGGCAGAGCATTTGTGTATCTTTAAAAAGTGACAGTGCAAACCTGCATGTCTAATAATGAACCTCATGTTTCAATATCTCTGAGAAACAAAACATTTATTGTAAGGATGTCTGTGCTCCTACTTTTACACTGCAATATGCAATGCACAGCTATAAATAATACAATGCCCTCATTTTGCATAACCTATTTATAATTGCTGTAACCACAAGTTACTTGCAGTCCAGCAGTATCATATTCCTAATATGAACTGCTGTGTACTGTAGTCATCATCACAGCACTTTGTGGAAAGTCACTACTGAAATGCACGTCATGTCTTAAGCTGAATTATCTCACTCTGATACGTCACTTCATCTCCAGTGTGACTCCAAGACAGAAGGAGGACTTGTGTCCCCCTTGCAGGAAGATTGCCACAAATGCACTGTGCAGCTTCATAGCTTTCTGCTATGCTGTTCTTTAAATAGCATTCTGAAACAGCTGACAATAACATAATTTTAAATGTTACTAGTAAGCTGATTTAATTTTATTCATCACTTGAATAAAGTACCTGTCACAGATGACATAACTATTTATAGACTGGTACAATTCAATTAATGTTTTAACAACTTTTAGTTATGACTGCAGAAAAAGGCACATCCATCCAGTATTCTGATTATGAAATATTTTGCATTTGGAATGTTCAGTTAGATCAAAACATGTTAGTCTCTGCATCACAGTCAGATTTTCAGTAACATTTGCAACACAGGAAATCCTGTTTGTTACTATAAATATAAAGAACATGCTAAGTCAGAATGTTAGCCTGTACAAATTATTTTTTCCTGGCAAGCTCCACTTGGGGTATGTCCTAAATGACTTCAAGGTCCATTTTATTCAAGGACTGCATGAGAAGACATGATAGCATTAGGGAGAGGAATAGAAGTCCTTCCTTGCAGAGAAATGTATAATGTCAGTGGAATCTGTATATAGGATTTGCAGACTAAGTAATCTTTTCAATTTTTTTTTTCTCTTGTTCTAATCTTTTAATACTAGCTAGCTATTACTGTATTCAAATGACAGCTTTTGGAGAATTGCAATAGCAAGTGGAAAAGCTTTCCTGTAGAAGTTGCACCTAAGTTTGCCATTCTCTATTTTTGGTGAGATATAAAATCAGAATCAATATTTCACACAAATGGCAGGTAACAATGAGAAACTTTCAACACATTTTAAATAAACACTTAAAGCAAGATTCTGTGACATGTAACTGAATTCACTAGAATTGTTTGTCTAGAAAAAAATCTTAGTCAGTTTTTGCCTGTACAGCCACATATTTTTGACTCAGGAGAAACTGGCGTCACTGCACAGAATACACCTCCAGAATAATATGTAAAGTGCCTAGAAAACTGGCGTACTATACTTGCATGATGGTAAAGAAGTAGATGAAGGCCAATGTTGTGCCAGTTTCAATAAGGAAAGGATTTTCTGCTGAAACTGTAGGGTTTTTAAGTCTAACACTCATGCCGGAGAATGTTTTAACGCCTTTTACAAAGAGATGAACCACTTAGCTTTTTAAGCACACATCACAGGAGTGTGATAACCAAGAGGAGTTTGAGGGCAGTGCATCTGATCAGACAAATTCTTTGACTGGAAGAATCTAGATTGCAAGCAATTCAGAAGATGCCATTTGCACAATTTAGAGGTTATTGTTTCTGAGGAACAGCTTCTTCAGGGATGAGAGTGCTTCACCCTAGAAACCCTCTGTGTATGCCTCTTGGGGACTGCCATTAGCTGGAATGGCCAAGGTAGGGTTGCCTGGCTTTCAAAGCAGACACTTAAAAGTGCACCAGACAACTTTGCCTAATGCTGCTTCTGTTGCCCTGATTTAGGCATATGAAAAAGATCAGAGCATTGACGCACCATGTGTTAGAACACAGAGACAGAAAGGCAAGAGATCTTTCCCAAATGCCAGTGATTGGGTGAGTGACTGAGAATATATGAATATAACCAGAAGAAACTTCTTGAATCCAACCATTTTAGTGGTCTTTACCTCACTTATGGTCCTGCAGTAACTTTTACTTCCCTCAATAATCCTGCCGTGAAACAGAAGTACTTTGAACAGGGACAGCTCCTCAGTTTTCCCCTGTCTCCCAAACCCTTACTGCTTCTTTCTGCACCACATTTGTTGGCCAGGAGTAATATTGCCTGTTTAAAGTGACCCTGGACCAACAGCTGTGTATTCCCAAGAGGAAAAAAATTAGTCCAACAGGAAGAAGCATCAAAATGTCCAAGCTGCAACATGCAATGATTGGATTCCTGCTCTGCTTATGTGAGTTAAATGTTTAAGTCCACTAAAATCTCCACTGAAGCACCCACTGAAGTGCTTGCAGAAGCGAGGCTTTTGGTTAGGGTGAGACACACTATGCATGAGGAAAAGAGGATGGTGGGAATCTCCTTTTATCCTGTTCTTTGTAGATAGCAAAGGTGAAGAGAGTCTAATGAAAGGTATCTGCTGGATGGCAGAGTAATAGCTTTCACATGAACCTGTCACTATTTCTTTCATTCTTTCCATCTACAGCATTGCCTGGTCTCACAGGAAACACTCCCAAGGGCATTTTAGCTTCAACACAGGATAAAGAGCTCTGAATATGTATACCTCCCTAAAGGAAGCCTGTAGTTATGTCAGTCCTGGGGTTTAAGAAGTGAAAGTATGGATCTCACATTTATTTTTCTATTTGCAGCAGCTAGTGGTTCACCAGAGTTATGGTTGTCTGGAAGAAGTGTGTTCAGGGAGAAAATACTTTTGTAATTTCTTTTTTGTGATCTGTTTCAGTATCTTGGAAGCAATGGTGGTGTAAGAAGTAGCAAATTTCTTATAATGTTTAAATCCTTACATTGTTGTTGGTGTTCTTCCTCCGTCCTTATTTCATGCTTTTTCTCTGGCAATTTTTATCAATAAAGTCTGCTCCTGCAAAGGTGTTGAAGAGAAACAAAACAGTCATTAAATTACCACAGTGGCTATATTTCAAGGACAAGGATAGCAACTGTTCTTTCAGAAAGGTCATCAAGGCCCTATCCTACTGTAGCAGGTCAATCTTTCTGATGACATATGTTAACCTCAAAAGAAAGTGCTTTTCTGCATTTGGAGATGAAAAGCAATCTTTCTGTCATGTTACTTAACACATCAGTAGGATTTAACTTGTCGTTCTTTCAGTTCACTCAGCTGCCTTTTTCTAGTTCCTTCACTGTTAATTGTGTTGAATCCACTGAATCACAAACCACTACATTGAAATCACCCCCTCCACCATTTTCACATTTGAGTTTGAGAGTTACCAGGTAGTGAACTGGAACAGTGACAATCAAAATGCAGAATAAACTAGTCAGACCAAACTGAATCAAACTGTTGGATACAAACCTTCTGAATCTTACTGGATTTTGGTAAATCCAAGCCCTCAGTAGTCTGTGTAATTTTCTGCATTGCCCTCTCTGCAGCGAACATGTTAGGTCTCTGCTCCGTGGCTACATTGATGCTGCCACCTGTGGCAGTTCCACACATTTCTTCTCTTTAAACAGTAGCTTTTACTCGTGAATAGGCCAAGGAAGCACTCAGAGAAAATGTAGTTTCTTAATACCTTCACTGCGTCTTTTAATTATTTGAAATAATTTTTCACTTCCAATTGTGAGAAATACCACTTTTTCTGGAAAAAAAAATGAAAAAAAAAAGAAAAAAAATAATCTCAGTACCAGTTTCTCCTGCTTTTTTCCACCGCTAAAGGAATTATCACCCAAAATTTCTCACAAGCCACTGGGTTGAGAGACTTTAACTGTTTGTCAGGGAGGGAAGATTTTTCCATAACCAGCCTTTTTAATAGCAAAGAGGGTAGCACAAAACCAAACCACTGAAGAGTCTGTGTTAGTGACTGTACTGCATGCATTCATAGCATACCTGGCAGTAGGTGATCAGGTCACTGACCAATTCTTGAGCATCATTGACTTTCTTTCTCAGCTATAACAAAGGGGGACGCAGAATTCCGTTTTGGGAGAAATGCAGGCAGTTTTTGCAATCTGTTGAATTATGACAAAAGCAGGCAGTAGTGCTTGTGAGGCAATTTGAAAATAGATTTCCATAAATTATACACCTCTGTGTATTTCTAGTTTTTTCTCAATATTTTCAGATGTGGGTGTGAAAGACAGAAGCCAATAAGCCAAAGCATGTTTTTTAATGTATGGTGTCCTAAGCTGGCCCACTTTGCAAATTAGGAAAATTCAGATTTAAATGTCATTATTTAGGACATTCTGTACAGAAGAAAAATATAAACAGAGGTACGAAGGAAAATTTTAAAAAAAATTCAGTATTTTATTCAGGGGAAAAAAGTTAATCTGACCTATTTCTTCGGTGATGAATGTTTGAGAGATGCATTTTAATGGAAACAGCAGTAAAACACAGAACAGCCTATCAAATTTATGAATAATGCAGCTATTCAGTCCCCAGATCTCAGCTGTCTGAGTACATGAGGAAGGAAAGACTTCCTGGGTGTTATGAATATATCCAGAATATGCTGCTGCATATTCGTCACAGGAAGATCAAATTTTGCAGTGCAGTGAGGGGGGAGAAACGTGGTAGCTAAGAGGAACTAGAGGGTTAATGCCTGGATAAGTAAGTATGAGATACAAATTCTCAAAACATGAGAAGCTGTTTTGGTGTGGAGAGCTTTTAGTATAGTAGTCATTCAGTATCCCTGCCTTCTCACTTTTTCAGTATCATGAGAGAGTACTGATTTTAATGAACTATATACTACATTTCCTTAATGTGGTACATAAAGTTGTCACTGATTTCTGCCTATTTTAAGAGGATAAGATTTAAACAGAGTCAGTTGTTCAGTGTGCTTCTATACACTTCTAATTAATAGATTTTTTCCTGCCACTGGAGGTTTTTTGGGCCCATTACAATGACTAAGGGCAGACAAATTCTCTAAGCAGAATATCTCTTACCTCCTGTCTTTAGTTAGCTGACCTATTCTATCACTCAAGCCCATTAAAGCCTGGATGACTGCTTCCATTAGGAAATAAAATGGAGTTTGTTTGCTTTTGCTCAAGTACTTCAAATTCACTTTTTTTTTTCCTTTTCTTTAAAAATCTAGCTTCATATAATGGCAAGTATCCACATGGTGAAAATATTTGCTATGATATCAGTACTATAAAACCTTAACTTCTGATGCTGCTTCAGAATCCAGGCAAATATCTATTCTGATTGTCCAATTAGCCTAAGAGGTAGCTGAATGAAAAGCTGTCCTTTTGTAATGAATAATGACACCGTATTTTTCTGCCTATTGTAACTAGGATCTAACTTCTGTTGCACCAGGAGTTACAGATGTAAGCAATTGTTGGTTGGATGCTAAGAGCCTTTTAGGCTTTGTATTAAAATGTCTGTCAAAAAATAAATTAACATTGCTAGTTTACTGCCTGGATCCACGGCTACATACTGTGCACAATGTTCTGTGCCTCTCAGCGGCTTCTGGAACTTCTCTTGCTTTTCAGAAAAGCCTTCATTCGGGACAACCTTCATACTCCAAGGCATTCAACCTGCTGATAAAGCACTCATCTTGATACTCTAAAATAATAAAAAAAACCAGTTGAAATTTTAAAGTATAAAAGATCTAAGGGATGGTGCCTGAAATTTTCATGGCACCTTAATGCAAGGATGAGTTTTTGTAGTAGAAGTATCTCCTTCAGGAATGAGGGAAACAACTTCTGGTGCTTATATTTTATAGTGTTTTTCAGTTGCCTATTGTGTTGTCTAAATCCAGAAAACTCCTGAACACTTTTATTTGGGTGGATTTTTTTGTCCAACACCAGTCCATATTCTGAGGTAAGAGGCAAGACCAAGCCTCTCTTTCTCTCTGCCTCAGTTCTAGCAAGAGCATGTAGTTAAGAATGGAGGAATAGGGACCACACATTTTACATCACTGTCCTCCATGCCTTTGGATTGTCTTGCTTGCCAACACTTTAACATGACTGAACGTCTTTTTATAATGCTGAAGCAGGAAATAGCATTTAAACTGTGACCCATTAAAACCTCCATGGAGAAAAAAGAGCACCCTAGGATGAAAGAGATCATAAAACCCTCTGAACTCCTTCCAGATTGACTAAAGCCATGAATACATATTTTGGAAAGGGTAAGCCCTCCTTATTTTATATTCCTCTTGTACTCAGATGACTGACTCCACAGGAGTAAACAAAACAAGCTGGAAATTTGAAAGCAGCTTCAAAGGAGTTCAGCACCTAATTCCATTGATGTCTCTTTTGAAGATGCAGACATTCACCTCTAAAGTAATCTACATCTTTTTAGAATGTTCTATTATTGCACAGACACTGAAAGCTCAACATTAAAAAGCTTTTCAATTGAATTGTTTGAATTATTCTTCCTTCCCAAGCTTTGGGATTATTCAGAATGCTCTGAAAAGAGCCTCTCTCATAGAGCATACTATTTTATAATTAGTGCCACAAAACAAAGTGCTTCAATATGTCAACATAAAGTCTAAGGTTACTAAAGGACAGAAAACAAACACAGAAAGCTGGGTACTAGGAGTGAAGGTAAAAGACATCAGCAACATTTGAGATTATATACTTAATTTAAAAGTAGAAAAGTATAGTCTATTTGGACTCAGTTTCTAAAAATGCACATATATCCCATGAACAGCTCAAATAAATTAAGTAGCTGAACACAGCGAAGAAGGTCTGATGGTGCTCATGGTTTAACTTTCAGGAAGGTGAGTGGAACTTTGCTGACCACATACATCACTCCTGAGATCTTGGGCCTGTAGGTACATGCAAGGAAGAGAACAGGAGCAAGAGAAATCAGCTCTGACATCTACAGTGAGAGTGACAGAAGAAGCAGGTCTAAAGCTCTTTCCCACACCCTCAGCACAAAACACAATAATAGATTCATCTTATTTTCCTTCTCCCCTGAGACATCGTCTCCTGAAGTCCCCACTGAATGAGCGTGCTTTATTTCTGCTCCAAATAAGTGACTACATATATGGATGATTAAAACAAATATTCAGAAGCATCAGAAGTGTCTATCCCCACATAAGTTTTTTAATGTCTTTCTAATACTTTCTCAGTGAAAGTCATTCAAGCCACTTCATAAGCCTACCATGCAGTGCAAATGGAAAACAGAAGGTCAAATAAGAAATTTATTCTCCAGGAAGACTTTATGCTCATCCTAAGGAAAGAGTCCAAGAAAGCCTAATTGTGCCTGAAAGCATAATGGCCTAACTTCATCCCCAGCTAAAGTCATAGATAAAGTTTCCTTTAAATTTCTCAGATCGTAAAGCTAGCTAAGGTGAAAATTGTCCATGGCCAATTTAGAAAATATTTTTACTTTGACTTTAAAGGATACTGGCCACCTTCACCTGAGAAAGCAAAGAAATATATTATATACTACCTACGGAATACTTTGGGTGTACATAAATGATTACCAGTCACTTCTTGTCAAAGAAATACATGGTGAGAAGAAAAGAAAATGTGAACAGTCCAGTAAAAATAAACTTGCTTTTCTGATGTGGGGTGTAAATGGTTTTCTTTCTCAAGTTAGTTTAATGTATCAAGCATATAGTTTTATTCTGCAGCTTCAGCCCAATGAACCTAGCATGTACAATTTCAGGAATAACTGCTACCACAGTACTTATTTCCTCTACTAAAGGAAAGCTTATAAGGATAAAACCTAAAATTAGATTCCATTCTTCTTTCTCAATATTCGAAAGGCCTATCACTTGCTGCCTGTCACAGTCAATTTTATTTTGATGGTTATTATTGTCTTTAATAGAAAAGCTGAAGAAGCAGTAAGTGAAGCTCTATAAATCAATTGGATATAGAAATGGAAGTACAGACGTAAGATGAAATCCCTGTTCTTGTCTTTTTATACCTCTGAGATCGACAACACATGAATAATATAGTGCTCTGTAAAAGGCACTTTGGATTAACTCTATGAAAATATTCCTAATTGCATACTGTTAGACCTGAAATTAAAATATAACCCTGCATTAGCACTTGTAAAAAAAGTCAAACATTACAATTTCAGAATATGAAATTACCTATTTTTCATAGTTCAATGCACTAATATTTAATATGCCTCCAATGAACGAATGTTAATTAAGAAAGGGATGTTTTAATTACCATATGGTTGCCTGATAGAGTTGTAATCTACTATAATAGAATTCTGTATGTATATGAATTTAATTGTGCTTATGCCCACTGATAAACTTACCAGGTATTCAAAATTTGTTGATGTAGTTTGAGGTATCACAATATGATAGGCTTGTTAGAGGTGGGCTGAGAGAGTTCTCCTAAAGCAACACACAGGAATAGATTATCTCCTTTCTTAGTCCTTTATATGGCACATCCTTACTGGGTGAAGGGACATAACCCTATTGATATTGCACTGTAAAGCTCCATCACATGACTTCATTTGGCACATCTGAAAATAACAGCAGAGTGCTAGACAAAATCTGCTAAATCATTTAGGTATACAGGGTTCATTTCTGCCATAGTTAGAAGGAGTTTAGTAGTGTTTTACCAGAGATATGCAGGACTTTTTGCTTTGGAATAATGTTTTCAGGAATGTCAAAGGTCATAAAAGTAGTACGGTAGCTTTCATTTTCCGAGTAAAAGAGACCTTTATATAGACTGGCTTTGGCTTTATTAGCAGAGAAGAGCATTCTTTTGACTGCTAAAAGTATGTCTACAGGATTTTTATTATCATTTATTAGTTTTTCTTCAAATAATGCAAGTATTCCTGTCTGATCATAGCTCAGCCCAAAATCTTTAAAGTTTATAAATAAGTTTATAAATAAGTGCAAAACACAGAGCATATGCAGGATGTCAGGCTGGTGAGAAATAAGTAGTTATGTTCTTTACTGTACAGACCTACAACCAATCCACATCTCACACTATTAGATGCCCTGGATTTATGCAACCAAATTTTTCAACGGGTCTCAAGGTTACTCTTAGAGTGATGAGGACATCTGAGATCATACGGATTACATAATATTTTTAATGCACAGACCACCATACTGATGTGTTTGGCCATTTTGAGTAACCTATTGGTCTTCCTGCTGTGGTCAGAAAGCAGCTATGAGATGACACTAGACCTTTACTCACACTAATAAGCATGCAAATTTAGTTCCTATTTCATCACCAACTCTTCTTTAAAAAATAGTTACCAAAGAAAGGGAGAGGATTTGCTTTTCGAACTTCTTTGGTAGCAGAGAGGAGATTCCTTGCTGTCAATTCCAGAACATTTGGCACCAGGGTAGAGATCCTAGAAGGAATGGCTTCCTTGTAAGGGAGTGGAGAGATTTTCAGAGTTTGCCCAGGCACCTGTCTCTGATGTCAAGTCCTTAGCTAAGATTTTTATAAACCTCAAATGCTCCATAGTTTTGGCGTCTTAACAATCTTGGTATTTATTTTTCTGTGCATCTGATACCACCAACCTTCTTCCAGTCAGACTTCCACTCTCCCCTTTCATATCCTTACTAGTTTATCAGTGTTTCTGTTAAACCCAAATTATTCCAAATTATTACTGGGTAATGATTTTGCTGTGATAGACTAGGAAGAGCATAATATTTTGGCAAGTCTCTCTCTGCCTATTGACATTTCAGTCCCACACCAGTGTGACTTAGCTTTCCCTCCCACCTGGCTGGCAGCCTCCAGGGCCATTCCTGCAGCCTCTCTCACTGCACCAACAGGGAAACTGAGAACATTTGCACCACTGCAAATTATGTAAAAAGAAGAAGCAGTCTTCTCTTCCCATAAAGTAATCCAGTAATTCTGGCCTTGACTCTAACAGGATCTGTGGTAGTTACCCTTTTCATCAAGCAGTAGGTGATCAGACATTAACCTGAACAACTATTAAGACCAGGGTTATTTCAGTAAGCTAGAAAACGTGGATCGGATCATTCTTCCTACGCTAAGTGCAGAGAAGACAAGATCGCAATGTTCATGGAGGTGCAAACTGATGTTTAAAAAACTTGATGTATTAAAACCAGTAGCCCTACACTACTGTACTTTGGTTCTTCAATCGGGGGATTTACAGTCTAAAGTTTAGATGTGTAATAATATACCAAAAGCTATTTCAGAGATTATTCAGATTGCATGGAAAAGTACTTCAAAACTCCTAAAGGAGGGCTTTCTTTTTTAGTTCCTTCATTCTCTTTTTCTTCTAAAATAAAAACACTTCACCCAAAGTCTACATAGCAAATTCTTAATGCTCCATTTTTTGTAGCCACAGAATTGCATAAACCACAAGGTAACTCATAAGCGGATGTGATGTTCACGACAGGTTATTGCCAGGAAGATTTCCAGTGTCCAGTTGTTTTTAGTGTTATAAATAGTCACTTTGACTTGTTTGTCAACAACTTTGATTTGTTTAATGGCTTCACTGGCAGATCTGATTGCAATAATTCATGAGAAACATGGAAAAAAGACGTTGAAATAGCCATGACTGAAATTAGACTTCTTTTTCTCATCCATTTTAGCAACCCTGACATATATTTTAAAAAAATCTTACTTCTCTTGAGGTTAACTTTTTGTGAAACCTCCTCTTCTTCCTATAATTTGTCATTTCCTCATTCATACTATCTTCTGACACAAGTTACAGACATCCTTGCAAAATTAAACTGTCACTTCTAACTGAGTTAAATAGTTATGAAAGGTTTTTGGAACATAACTTGGAAAATACAAATCTGCAGTAAACCAAAGTACTACGTGGATTTACTCATTGCTCCACATTAATGTAAACAGCAAACTAATTACTGAACTAAGAACTTGATTATCAGGCCACAGAACACCTACTATGTTTTTGAAATACCAGTCAACTACTGCAGTTTAGTATGTACAAATATTGTAAGCTTACTGACTTTATTTAAAATTTTATTATGTTTAAGAGTAATTTACAACCCAAATTATAATTTCTCCCAGCATGGCATTTTTAAATTCAGTTACAAAAGGGAGTATTTACAGTCTCTTCAATCCATTAAAGCATTAAAAGATTTCCTGAGATGGAAATAATGGGGAAATTTTTGTTCACACATGTGCTTCTCTCTACTAATGAAGTTACCCAAAACTTGAACAGGTTTGGGTCCTGACCTTGTTCTGGGATCTGTTAACAGGGATACTTGGACAGTAACAAAGTTCTCCAGAAACAAGAATTCACAGCACTAGGTTGCACTGAAAGACATGAGTCTTGCTTTGTCATTCACAATACAAATGTCTAACATAAGAACGGCAAAATATAAAATCTGAAGGCTAACTAATTCAGAGGTTGGATTGGGGACCATTTTGTCCATTCTGTAAAATTGCTGTTAGCCTCTCTTTCTCTCTTCCCCCTCACACACACACTGCCAACATAAGAGATGAGAGTCCTAAAATGTTATAAGCTGAAAAAAATACTGTGCGAGGTCAGTGAATGTATTTTTCTTCCCCCTTCCTTCCTTTTTATTTTTGCAACACTAAGCTCAGACTTAAATAATTTTTCTACAGAAAAAAATACAGGATTTCATACACTGTCAAAATGTGAAGTCTCGAAGTCTCAGCAGTGTCTGAACTTCTTCACACTGGGAAATTAGCTAAAACCAACTGTCCTGCATGCCATTAATTTTAAAATATTGGCATTATCTGAGAAGATAACTCTGACAAGACATTTCTTCAGGGCAACTGTGCACATATCTGAAGAAGAATGATCCCCTCCAGATGAGAGAGCACAATGAAGCAATTGGTTATGTCCCAGCACACGCGAGCTCAGGTGGGGGTGCAGGGCCAGAGCCTGGGAAATGGGCTGTGCAACCGGGAGTGCTGTAAAGGGGAGTGCTATAAAGGGGAGAGGTGAGGATGATCTCTAGGAGTCAAGTCCTCACTGGGTAAGTGGTGAGATATGTCAGGCAAGTGCCTGAGATTGCACCCCATGACAACACACACAATTTGATTTTATGGAATAAACTAGGATCTGGTCTCCAAATTCTTTTTAGCATCTTACAGCATGATTTCATCCTTGCACACTAATTTGATGTTGATGCAACTTTTGTTTCTTTCAGTTGAATTACAGTGGTGCAAACATGGAATAAAGGTTAACCTGATCAGTTGCCTGTCCCACTGTCCATCTTCTTGGCTATAGTAGCTTCTGAGAAAGCTGGTAGAGTGTTTCACTCTCCTGTTGGCAAAACAGCATTATTATTAAACAAAGGGGGTGTGACTGAGCTCAGAGCAGCAAATGTTAGCTGTGTTTCTTAAGGTGAGAAGTGGACTTGCCTTGACAACTAACTTTCTGTAGTTCATGCTGGCATGTGCATGTCAAAGAGCTTATTTCCACATCTCCAAGGTTAGCAAGCCAAGAGCCAAGGATAGAGCACAGCAACGCCTTGATCCAGGAAGACATGATAATTTCATGCTCCCCATAAAATTATGCACCTGCATATGCTGAAATGACAGAGCAGAAGTAGATAACCAGCTCAAGCAGTGTGACAGCTCCTGTCAGCACCACTCCACTAAACCAGACACACAAGGTGCTCAGAGAAAACCTGCTAGTACTGCTCCATATTTACCTTGCTAAAGAGAGGAAATGGGGATGGGACTCTGCTGCCAACCACACCATAGGAGAGCAAAGACAGCATGAGAAGGCGGAACTGTTGCAAAGGAGAAGAAGTGGTTATGGTGACAGACAGATTTGGGAGTGCAACAGTACCAAAATCATCGTTTTTCTTTACTTGAGATGATTGGTGATACAGGTTGTTTATGAAAATATTTAAAAATTTAAATGGAGATCAACAACATGGTATATACAGCCACAGAATCACAGAATCATAGAATGACAAGGGTTGGAAGGCACCTCAGGAGATTATCTAGTCCAACCCTCCTGCTAAAGCAGGTTCACCTAGAGCAGGTTGCACAGGACATCATCCAGGCAGGTTTTGAATATCTCCAAAGAAGGAGACTGCTCCCCTCAGAAAATATGGAGGGATCTTTAGCCCAACTGAAGTGCATCTATACCCATGCTCGCTGCACGGACAACAAACAGGAGGAATTAGAAGCCATTGTGCAGCAGAAAAACTATGATATAGTCGATGTCACAGAAACATGGTGGGACAACTCACATAACTGGAGTGCTGCCATGGATGTCTATAGACTCTTTCAGGCAGGATAGGAAAGGAAGGTGAGGCAGTGGGGTAGCCCTGTATGTTAGAGAGTGTTTTGATTGCCTTGAGCTCAATGATGGTGATGATAGGGTTGAGTGCTTATGGGTAAAAATCAGGGGAAAGGGCAATGAGGCAGGTATCACAGTGTGAGTCTGTTAATGACCGCCCAACCACGATGAAGGGAGAAATGAAATATTCTACAAGCAACTGGGAGAAGTCTCATGTTCGCTAGCCATTGTTCTTGTGGGGAATTCAACTTACCAGATCACTGCTAGAAGTACAGTACAGCAGAGAGGAAACAGTCTAGGAGGATTGTGGAATGTGTGGAAGACAACTTCTTGACACAACTGGTGAGTGAACCACCTAGGGAAGGTGCCCTGCTGGAACTGGTTTTTGTGAACAGAAAAGGCCTTGGGGCCTGTGATGGTTGGAGGACGCCTGGAACACAGCGATCATGAACTGATAGAATTCTCTATTCTTGGAGAAGTAAAGATGGTCAGCAGAATGGCCACCTTGGACTTCTGGAGTGCAGACTTTAGACTGTTCAGAAGGCTGGTTGACAAGTTTCCTTGGGAGGCAGTCCTAAAGAGCAAAGGAGCCCAAGAAGGCTGGACGCTCCTCAGGAAGGAAATCCTGGAGGTGCAAGAGTAGGCCATCCCCGTGTGCCCAAAGATGAGCCGGTGGGGAAGAAAACTGGCCTGGATGAACAGAAAGCTTTGGCTAGATCTCAGAAAAAAAGAGGAAGGTCTATGAGCTTTGGCAGAATGGGCAGGCACCTCAGGCAGACTACCAGGATGTTGTGAGGTCATGCAGAGAGACAATTAGAAGGGCTAAAGGCCAACCAGAACCACCCAAGGGTACTGAGGAAGCTGGCGGAGGTGCTCACCAAGCCCCTTTCCGTCATCTATCGGCAGTCCTGGGTGACAGGGGAACTTCCACTTGATTAGAGGTTGGCAAAAGTGACGGCCATCTACAAGAAGGGCCAGAGGGAGGATCTTGGGAACTACAGACCTTTCAAGCTGACCTTGGTGCCAGGGAAGGTCATGGAGCAGATAATCTTGAGAGCCATCACACAGCACGTCCAGAAAAAACAGATTAGGCCCAGTCAACGTGGGTTTAGGAAAGGCAGGTCCTGCTTAACTAACCTGATCTCCTTCTATGACAAGGTGACCTACTTAGTGGACGAGGGAAAGGCTGTGGATGTTGTCTACCTGGACTTTAGTAAAACTTTTGACACCCTCCAGCATTCTACTGGAGAAACTGACTGCTCGTGGCTTAGACGGGCATACTCTTCATTGGGTGAAAAACTGTCTGGATGACTGGGCCCAAAGGGTGGTCATGAATGGAGTTAAATCCAGTTGGAGGCTGGTCACAAGTTGTGTTCCCCAGGGCTCACTGCTCAGCCCAGTTCTGTTTAACATCTTTATCAACAACCTGGATAGGAAGATTGAGTGCACCCTCAGCAAGTTTGCAGATGACACTAAGCTGGGTGAAAGTGTTGATCTGCTTGAGAGTAGAAAGTCTCTACAGAGGGAGCTGGAAAGGCTGGATCAGTTGTATGAGGTTCAACAAGGCCAAGTTACGGGTCCTGCACTTGGATCACAACAACCCCGTGCAACGCTACAGGTTTGGGGAAGAGTGGCTGGAAAATGGCTTGGCAGAGAGGGATCTGGGGGTACTGGTTGACAGCCAGCTGAATGTGAGCCAGCAGTGTGCCCAGGTGGCCAAGAAGGCCAACTGCATCTTGACTTTTATCAGAAATAGTGTGGCCAGCAGGACCAGGGAAGTCATTCTTCCCCTGTACTCGACACTGGTGAGGCCACACCTCAAATGCGGTGTTCAGTTTGGGGCCTAGAAAGACATCAAGCTGCTGGAGTGAGTCCAAAGAAGGGCAATGAAGCTGGTGAGGGGTCTGTAGTACAAGTCTTCTGAGGAGCGGCTGAGGGAACTGGGGTGGTTTAGCCTGGAGAAGAGGAGGCTGTGGGGAAACCTTATTATCCTCTACAGCTACCTGAAGGGAGTTTGTTGTGAGGTGGTTGTTGGTCTCTTCTCCCAAGTAACAAATGATAGGATGAGAGGAAATGGCCTCAAGTTGCCCCAGGGGAGGTTTAGGTTGGATATTAGGAAAAAATTGTTCACTGAAAGGTTTATCAGGCACTGGACTTTGCTGCCCAGGGAAGTGGTCAAGTCCCCATCCCTGGAGGTATTTAAAAGACAGGTGGACGAGGTGCTTAGGGACATGGTTTTGTAGTGTACAGGTATGGTTGGGCTCAATGATCTTAAAGACCTTTTCCAAACATGCATCTATGATTCTATGATAACATTAGAAAGCTGAGATAGTTCAAGATAACTATTCAGACTCTATGATACCAAAGTGTAACAAGCATAATATTTTACTGTCTGTCTGTTGCTTTTCAGCTTTTGGGCAAAATGAATGAATTGGGGCTTTTCTTTCTATATAAAAGATCAAGAGATTTTTTCATCTTTTCCAACATACATTTTGTCCTATTACAGTAACAATATAACTCAAGTTGTGGGTCAGCCAATATCCTGTCATGTTCAGCTAGCAATTCTAAAATAACACTAGCTGTCTTTAACCTGAGCTGCCTTTTTTAATGTTTCTTGATCGGACAGACTAATGGCAAGAAAGAGCTTTGAAATCTATCCTGCAGCAAAGCTGAAATAGCTAACAAAAGATTAAGTTTAGGCCATACAAATATCCATTTAAAAATTGGGAATGTTCCGCATTTCTCAGCATCTATACAGTATAAATGACCATAACTTTCAAGTACATATTATGATGTCTGGCATGATTTTGCTTGAATTCCCGTGAGACCTGGCAAAGGGCTAGCATATTTAGAATTCCTTTGAAATGTTGAATTAGAAGGTATTAATTGTGGTTCAATTTCTCTTGATGATGCTGTATCATTATATTGTTTCTTCAAATCAGAAGAAAAGTTTACTAGTTGTTTTATACTGAGTCACACTAAAAAGCAACAACTGAAATAATATATTTCTGTATTTCTGGGCAAAGATCTGATTTAGAATAATGTATTTTCTGAGAAGTTAGTATTCTGGTTGCAATAGTTGCCAACAGTTTCTCACCTTTGAATACACAAAGGAAGAAGTGGGTAGAGGGGCACTATTGCTCTTCATTTTTTCTGCCAAATATCTCTGATTGTCTTTTATCAATCATACATAAGGAAAGCTGGAAATGGACTTTACTAGTTCAAAAGTTCTACTGTTTATTAAACTATTATTCATGGAGCTTCCTAAGAGTTTCTCTCTATCATCTCCATCCTAGATCTTTTTACTGTAAAAAGAGAAAAAAAGAAAAGAAAAAAAGGAAGAATATAAGGTGGAAACTATTTAGCAAAATCAGGAAAACCTGAAAGGAACTGACTTAAGGAATTTAATACTTTTCTGCAAAGTGAGCCTTGCAGGTGCCCCACCTCTACTGCAATGATACTTGGATGTTAATGAATGCAAATAGCTTAGCAGGTGTTTCAGTTTGTCTGTTTTGAACTCCATCACTGATGAGGATTTATTTTGCTCTTAATGACGTATTTGTATGTTTTCAGAGGCTAAAAGTATTTGAAAATACATCTGCTGATACTGGTGCCACTTTGATTGGGCTGATTTGATTGCTGTGTAGCTGGGTGAGCTTTGGTAGTACATTATGTGGATCTACCTCACTTTAAGAGACTTAATAGGACTCTCAGTCTTTTTGTTGGAGTCCACAAAATGCAACAGTAATCCACAGTGCTGAAACAAGGGTTCTTCTGTCAGTTTCAATAGGCTTTGAATTAAGCTCAAAAACTGGTGTTTGCCATCCAGAAGCAGCAGCAGTAGTTTGCATACTAGGGAAGATTTGTCACACCAGCTGCAGAAGGTCAATTCTGCAAGAGAAGAAGCAACAGCTCTAATGAGGACTCTTTGGTGTCCCTACACAACTGGGACAGTGCTACAAATCACAAAGGTTTAATTTTTATTGAACTGTTACTCTTTGGATGAAATTTGTAGAAATGGAAAATGTCTCTTAGGATAATTCACTACCTTATTGTTACAAGCTATTTGAAGACAAATCACCATTTTCTGACATTAGGTCTCCCTGTTGGATCACTAGTGGCAAATGGCTAGAAACGGGGAATTCTCTGAAGGGATTTTTAACTACGCAGTGTGCATACAGAAGGCAGCACAGAGACCGATCAACTGCACCAGTAATTCTACAAACAGGCAGAAACTAAACGCACCGCAGGAAACCAAAGATGAAGGGAGAGGGGGGGAAGCCAGGATGGAGCACTAACAAAGAGGAAGGGACTCTGGAGTCAGTGTTCCCTAAAGAAAGGAAAACACAGGTGAAGAGAACCTCTTTAAAGATATGTTTAACCCCGTATCCTGATAATCTGCTATGGTAAAGATTAAAATAACCAGCAGGTGAGCACCAATGCTGAACCCCACTGTGCCTTCTTGGCAACTTGAGACTACCTTTTTCACTCTGTTACTATACAGCTTACCCATTCAGACATGTATAGCCACCTTCAGCAGGAAACTCTGGACTGCCCAGAATACATTTATATATGTACACAAGCAGCTTCATAAAACTTTAAAAGTTTTGGAACTCTATTATTCAAACTGTCAAACTACTAGAGTGTCCCTGACACACACTTAACCTGTGCCTAATAGCACTTTCCCAACAATTCCCAAGTCACAGTTTAGGAATTAGGAGGAGCTACAGACAATTTGCATAGATCTATTCTTCTCTGGCAGGTAAGAGGACTTAATAATGTGGACATGGGCTCTCTGTGGCATATGGCCAGGGCCAGAGGTTGGTTTCTCACATACTTTAATTTACGGATATGGTTACAGAGGAAGAGAGTAAGAAATGTTGTTCTGAATACAGACACTGGGGAATGGCTGTTCCTATGTCAAGCTCACACTCCTGCTGATAAGTCTTTCTAAGGTCTACCAAATTATTTCTCTCTTTTGTACTTCGCATCTGACCTTGTTGCTCAGCATTGACCTGTTTCCAGGTGATCTATCCTCTTTCTTCCTTACTCCTACTGTCCTATTCAAATTTCCCTATATGTCTTTCAAAGTCTCATTTCCAGATTCCACCTTCCTCAAAAATCAGCCCTGATTTTTCTTGCCCATTTCTATCTTTTGCCCATTTCTCTCCTTCCCGTTCTTTCTAAAATCCTTCATTATACTGAAAAATACAACAATTTTCTCCCTTTCATCTGTTTTGGATGCCTTCCAATCTGGCTTTCCGTGTTTCCACACTGATACCATTCTCACTAGTGCTGCTAATGACAAATCCATTTCCCAAAATCTGCCACTTCTTTGTCCTCAACGTCTCCACAGAACAAACCTTATAATCTCCATCCTTATGGCCAAACATCTCATTCAGGCCCTCATGCATACTGCCTTGATTAGTAAAGGATTCTCCAAAATGCAGTCACTGCCTTCATCAGCCCACAAAAATCACTGGTTTTGATTTCATCCCCATTGTCTGTATGTTTGAACGTTAGCTCCCCTCATCAGCTCTGTCCACTGGCTTCCTGTCCAAAATGTTTTTGACCTTGAGAATACCCTCAAAGTCAAGGGCACTCTGAGTCCTCTTCAGGCTTTGTCATTAGCCTCCCCTTCTCCACCGTCTTGTCAGCCTGCTTCCTCCTTCTGCAGCTTTCTCCTCTACAAGTTATGAGTGTTTTGATTTTATTGACAAACTCATCATCTCACCCACACATACTGCATTTTAAAGGCCTGCTTGTGGCCTGTAGTAAATTAAGACAAATTTCTTTCTCTTTTTCCCCTACATCCAGTCTTTCTGTTCTGTCTTTTAACAAAAAGTGATTACAGATTTTTGTGCATAAATTCACGGAATGCAATGCTGAGTGGCTCAGAATCAATCACCATACCACTACCTGGAAAAATGCCACTATTTTGTATCCAAATTAAAGTAGTCATAAATTTCTTTAAAGTAAGTGAAGAGTTTCTGACATATCTTTTAATTTAAGTGGCAATAATGTATCTATTTTCATTATACTACTTTGAAACTTCCAAGTAAGAACATCACGGTGCGATGACTTTGGAAATGACTATGCACAAAGCAGGAGGTTTGTCCAATACTACATGAATAAGCAAAGTATGCCCATTAAATGAATAAGTGAACTATGAAGTGAATAAGCAAACTACAAAGTGAATAAGCAAACTATGCTCTGATACTACGCTGAATAAACAAACTCCATCTTCATTATAGGGCCTATTTTACCTTCTTGGTATTATTTCTGTCTTTAATTTTGACAGTTACCACAGAGTCAATAGTAGAAGGACATTAAATTTTGAGCTCTCTCCATTTAGACTGAGCAATCTTGGAAAATGTGAGATGGGTGCTTCTCATGGAGAGCCAGATTTTCAGGTCTCCAAGCTGTGTGTGCTCTCATAACCAAGAAAGGGTCCTCCTGAAAGAGCAGGAGCAGTTTGCCATGACAGAGAAAACTGAAACACTATGAAGGGGGGTTGTGCTGATTTAGCTGTTGACCATTTTAACAGCTCAAGAGAAGAACTTCAGTTTCAAGAATCTGATCACATAGGGGAGACATGCCTACCTGGATACAATAGGCATGTTGATTTTTATTTCTAATAAACCCTCTGCCCTTAGGCGTTATGTGTTAAGAGCAACGGAGTCTTCATTAACGCCCGTGGTAACACCAGAAGTATTTGCCCTCGGCATCAAAGCTCAGATTGTTCCAGGCTGGGATTCTGGCAGACTGCACGTATACACCATAATGATCAGTGAGAGGTAGGACCAGCATTATCATCAAGGCTAGGCTTCAGGAAGGGAGGCTTGGCAGGCTCTGCTTCTTGAAAGTGTCCGTGAGTGCTAAAATAGGAGTGATGTCTAGAGCCTGCTTACATCCAGCTGCTTTATATATGTCAGATCTAACATAGATTTTTTGGAGTTTTTCCAGGCAGGGGGAACCCTGCTAGATCTGTGACACAAAGGTTTTGTTTAGAATAAAACCAAACACATGGCCTGTAGTCAGAGATGATGATGTATCAAAGTAAAATAGTTGTAACATGCAAATTGATGTAAAACATCAAAAAAAGGCTGAATTAATGAACTCTGCATTCATTTGTAAACACAAAAAATGGCAATGCAGCATGAAAGAATTAATATCTGGCTACTCTAAGAGAAGGCAACAAGCAGTTGGAACGGAGTTAAGCTGGAAACAGTCTAATTCCTAATGACGGCATCGGTTAAACATTTAACAGTCACCGGATTTACATGACATGACTAATTCTCAACATGGGGTTCACTGACTAGCTCACTGCATATATCCAGGTGCCTCACATTAGGAGGTTATAAAGCTGAATCCCACAACACTGAGGTCCTTTTTTTTGTTGTACCAAGCAGAAGCTGAGGAGTCATTTATGTGGTGTGGCCCTGCATACCTGGAATTTAGGAATGAAGATATAATCAAAAGACAGTATTTAGCAGGATACACAAACCTCATTATTAGTTTAAATGTTATCAGTTGAGATTGTTATCAGTGGAGAAATATTAAAAAATAATTTCAGTCACTGATATTTACTGAATGCAGATGTAACACCTGAGGAAAATGCTTTTAGTATAGAGAAATTCTACCTACCCATGAGCCTTTTTGTACTGCATCATACATTCTGCTACATGGCTCTTGTATCTCCATCATAAAGCAAATAAATCTCCCACTTGTGCCCTCTCAGACTTCCCTAGCTCTATGCCAGTGGTAAAAAATAACTGCTTTTAATAGAAGCTGAAGTAAAATTGGAAATCACATGGAAAAAACAGGAACATTTCTAGCTGGTAAATTGTCTGAAGAGCAAACTGGTCGCACTGTTTTGGTAGCATGAATACATGTTGGTAATCTTTAATTTTAGTAAATCTTGGAAAGATTTATGTGTCACAGAGCAAACATGGTTGTATGGAATGGATCTTCACTACCGCTGTGTCAAAAAGACCTTTTTTCCTTAGGGAAAAATGAGGAATTACAAAGCATGCAGACTCTTAAAAAGTCAGACCAAATACCATTATGCTTATGACCTAGACAAAAGTGCAGTCTGAAGTTATCTAATCCCCATGACTTTTCTTACTCAGTTCTCCATTTTATCTTCTGTGTTTTCTCTCTTACCGACTGCTGAGAAGACATCCCACATCCTGTCATGTTTAAAGAAGCCAAGATCCTTGTGGATACACAGCACTAGGTTTTTTTTCCTCTATCCACAAATTGTTTTAACACGTTGATAATAAAGGACATGAATAGACAAAATTAGTTTAGCATGTACAGCAGGTTTATATACAGGTTTGACACTACCAGAGCAATTTATCTTTGGCTGCAATCACATATAACAGGCAGATTTTCTGTGAAACCAGGCTAAAAAGACTCATTGGCTATTTCACAAGACCATGAGACAGCCTTCTTCCCCAGTATCCAAGCAGCCTCATCAATGTCATAATTTACTGGATAGCAAGGAAGGCTATGACAACTGTCTGAATTCAAATACTGTAGTAGGAGCTTCATAAGAGAGTTTGGGATAGGCCTCCCACTGAGGACAGCCATGGTGGGTCAAGGAGCCTTCCAAACTAGAAAACAGATTATGTGGCCTACTTCAAGCCTGTGTGCAGATCAGCTTTACATAAAACATTTCTTTTGTCTGAACAACTCTGAATTATCTTAGGCAAGCCATTTCTGAGCTTGACCACCCTTGTAGTTAGAAAGGTTGTGGTGGGATTTTCCTTGTGGTTCACTTTTTCTACCATTTAAGCTCAAATATTTCTGTCTTAAATATTGTCCCTTTGTTTTGTGGAGTGATCCTGGTGTACAGTGTCTCCTAAGCTGCCCCATGCTTCTAGCAGTGTTAAGCAGTTTTCTTCTTTCAAAAAGTGATCAGCAAGACTATGGTTTAAGGTACTCAGACTAATTCCATGCACAGTGTCCACCGGCCTGTCATGTCCCTCATGGGCTGGCAGTGTTTTGCTCAGCACCTCACACCTGTAATCTTCATGCTGCCATGTGCCCGCCATTCCCAGTTCTGCAAGGTCAGCTCTCCCTCATCCTGGAGCCACAGAGCCAAGCTAAGGGCTGAAATCCTACTGTAGGGCAAGACAGGGAGGGAGACAAGTGGCAGAGTGCAACATTATTGTCCATGCACGTGCTCTGGGCTTTATTGCTGCGTGGAGCAAAACTATCTAAACACAAAGAAAATATCTTCCCTCCCCCAGAGAGAGCATGTGTGTCTCAAGCAGTGCAGAACCTGACCCTGAGGTCCATCACCACACACTCTGCTCAGGATTGTGCCTCGCTGGGGCATGGTCTGCTATGAAAACAGTGTCTCTGTTTCTTAGATTTGTAGATGTCAGGGAGAGATTTCCCAGTTCCTCTCCTAACTGCTACAGTGCAAATATTCAGTCCTGCCTGCATTGGTTAAGCAAGCTATGCCAGTATTTAATAAGCAAAAAAGCAAATATCCATGTCATTTCAGCCTATAGTTTTGGCTAATTGCAATGGACAAGAGTTAAACTGGGTAATGCATAAAGCTGTCAGAAGGAGGGGAAGAACACTTTGCTTCTCTGTGAGAGGTCCGCTGAGTTAGGAGGGGACTGTTTGGTATAGTTTTGAAGTGGAGAGAAGAGGGGATGGAAAGATTCATATTTCCAAGGCACTGGCAGATGACACGTGTACACTAGACAAGCAGCTCAAGATGCATTATGAGAAAAGCTATGTGCCCATTTTTCTAAGCAGCTCTCATAACTGTGAGTGGGCCATAATTTAGTGTGCACATAGGCTCTTCTGCATATGTCTCGTTTGTATTCTTAAAAGTCCATTTGCATTCGCAAATATGGGATTTGTATGCAGAACCTGAGCATCCTTTTTTCTAGGGTTTCACAGTCAAACTATCACATCCTTGTTACATACTTACTCTGTGCCTGCAGATCTGGTTATAAAAGGATACAGTATTTCAAAATATCTCTAGCCAATACATTCTACATCAGAATAAACTAAGAGTGGCAGATAACGATTCTTTGTTGATCCTCTTCCAGTTATAAAAATTCCAGCATAAATACTGTTCCATAAGAAAAAAATTTCCATCAACAATTTTAATACACCAGACCCAAGTAACCAGAATGTTAAGAGGGCACATGAAAAACTGTAGTTCAGACATTCTCTATTTTGGAGGAGATTCTACATTATAGTTTTTGCCATGCAAGAGGGCGTAGGGGTTTGTCATTCATCATTCACTGTTCTAAACTTGCACAGAGTGCCAGACTATTTCTCTCCACTTTATGAGTTAGTCTCTTGAAACACAATGAAGCTTTGAGTGGTGCAATCCAGAGATGGTGACAGCCAGAATCTTAATCTACAGATTTGAGATAATAATTCGTGTTTGTGTCTCAAGAGAGATGCCTCAAGGTAGAATCAGAAATTGCCATACCCAAGCAGCACAACTATATGTAATTCAATATAATAAAGTACATAAAGTCCAACCTAGAATTTCAGGGTAAGGGTTTGCAGTCTTTCTAGAAATAACAACAGACTCTTTACTTGTAATATAGTAGGTGTACCTTCATCAGTAAAATGGCTTAGGGCCTGCTCCTGGTCTTATTCTCTTTAGCATAAATATGCTTGGTTTTAATTTCCACATTAATGTTTAATACTGGGGTCTGAACCTTTTCAAACTAGTGGTCTCCCTAACACTCACAGGTCTTGCTACCATAAGCAGATTGCTATTTTGAGGAAGTTATGTTTGAGAGATACTATCCTATTATTTTCTTTCTCTGTATTACTATTTTATATCTGGTTAATCTGCTGTTTCAGGTTAGCTAAATTTCCACTGTCAAAGACAGTTTGTGTATCTTGAATAATTTAATACTTAGTCATTTAAGCCATAATAGCTTTTCTGTTTCCAGCTTTGCTTAGAAGAAAGGGTGCTTTGACACAGTTAAAGTAAAATAAATAGCTCAAGGGAAGATTGCCTATTCTTAATTTTTAGTTTTTTTCATTTCTCATTCTTCAGTTTTTTTAACTTTATAATTTTTTAACTAGTTTTCTATTGTAAAGTGTATTGATAAAATGTTAGTTTTGGCACACTGTATCGACTGTGGATGTTGTTTTTAGGAACCGTGTTATATGGCTTTTACTGCTCATTCAATTGTGGTTACTTATTAATGCAACTGCTACATGTAGCCAGCTAATTTTTATTATTAATAATATTTTTTTAGAGTTGGTTTTGATTTTATCATCTGTTCCATACAGAGTATTTAATACACTTTTACTGACAGTAAATTTGTAGCTTAATAATACTATTCTGTTTGCATCTAATGATGGGGAATATTTAAATTTTTTTTTTACGAATATTGCCAGATGGGTGAATCTAATTAGAAGCTATGAACTAGATTTAAAACAGTGTTAAGTATCATAAGTAGGTGCCCTGTAGCATTTACAACATTGTATCACACTTGCCAATTTTCAAACTGAAAACATGATATCCAACCTGCTTAGGAGTCTGCTACTTGCCTTATGTGTCTGAATACATTTTGAAAATATATTCACATACCCCACAATATCCTATTTCTGTCCTTGCATACTATACTAGTGTGTCAGCTGGTCCTGAATACGACAGAATACCCCAGCGAACACAGGTTTGTATATTTTTGACAGTATTGATTCTATCAATATTGCTTCCATTGCTAAACATCCCAATTCACCTTATTTCACTTTGCAGCTTCTCACATTGGCATTTAAATTAAGGTGCAAGTATGAGAAGATCAGGCCTTTTTCATCTTCTCAACATGAATCTTGTGATTAAAAAATAAAGTCACTCACTCCCAGGATGAGATTAACCTCACATAACTTTGGGGTACCTATATCTCACTAGGTGTTTATGGTCCTTTTACTGTCAATAAAGTCCAGGAGATGATGCATTTGACCATATATAGATGTTTGCTAGACGATGAGAGGAATTATATGTTATACTGTCCTGACTGTTTAGACAAATTCCCATCAACTATAATGGGATCTTAACACTTGTTTTGTGTGAAGGCACCTAGTGTTGGGAGAAATGAATCCCACCAGAAAGTAAAAAAGACTTTTAGTAGAAGATCTTGGAAAAAACAGCTTCAAGACAATTTTGGGTGGCACCTGTTTGTTAGACAATTTATGGGCATCTTTGCTGTTCTTGGACCTATTCAACAGATCTTGCAAGATTTTTGCCCCTTGAAAGATGATGTTATGTTGATAAGAAGTTGTAAAAATGAAACACAAGATTATTACTTTTTTCATGGGTAAAAGTTGCAGTTTCTGAAGTGCTGAAGACTGCTGCTTTTAGGCTAGAAAACTTGATTTATCTAGAAGGAAGGTCAGCTGCCCAGGGTAAAGGAAGTCGTGCAACAAGGATTTGTGAAACAGTTTGGCAACCCACTATTTCCCCAGTTCTTTTCTGAGCCGTTTTCTATAGATGGATCAGACCACACACACAGAAGTTGTGTGCTGAATTGTTAGTTACTCATCCCATCTAACGTATGAGCCATGGCAAAAATTTCATACATATCATATATAAGAAAGAAAACATACAGAAAAGCAAATTAAAACTAGTCTCAAATGAGACCATTTCTACTAAGCTGAGGGCAATAGTTTTTCTACCATTTCCTGGAGTGACAAGACTTTAAGTGTCAGACTGTATTATTTGCTTATTACTCTGCAAAGGAAAACTGCTATACTGTAAATACCTCATATACCACTCTTAAATTCCCTTGTTCATAGCTTTCATTCACACAGACAAGGAATACGCTATGTTTACTGTGGAGGAGCAGAAATGCCACCCTGCTTTCCTTTACCCAGTGACTATACATGCTTGGTATCATCTCTGCAAAAGCACTAACCTGTTCATCAACAGTACTGCTTTTGTAGCTAACAGTAAAGGCAGACCTTTTTTTATCCAGTAACAGTTATCAGACACCAGTGGAAAAGCAAGCACTATACAAAATTCAAAGGAAATATCTTTATGTCTGAACTAGAGAAAAGTTGTTCAGAGTTCTTTGTATACTCCATGCTGTTTACAGTTTTCAAAAGTTTCATCTAGTTCAAAGGTTACAGGCACTGTGCCTAGAAGCACTAAACTTGCTTTTTTCCCAGCATAGGACCTCATGGGTTTCCACTGATAGTCTTTAACATTCTGTTTTGCCGGTCAGTCACCAATCAATGAGACAGATTTCTTATTGTCCCTTTACGGCTAACTTCTTTTTGAAGGTTTAATCAGATTCCCATTCAAAACCGTTCTGGATACCTGAATACACTATGTCAAACATATCATGTTATCAGCATATCCAACAACATCTTTAAAGAACTTCAGTAGTTTTGCTGATTCTTCCTATTACGTTGGAATTAGCCCCACGTCTGCTAATTCTATTTATTACAGTGTCTAGCACTTGACCAGGCAAGTAGTTTTCTACAGTTTTTAAGTAGCCATTTAAAAAAAAATTCCTCTCACTTTTGCCCCTTCCTATTTCTCTAGTGTAAAATATTCTAGCCATCAGTTAACAGATTAGTGCAATCACATTAGAATGCCTTCTGAGTAACTAAATGGGCACTAAGTGGTTCTTTGTTCTTGCTAGTGATAACTACACATTTTATGATTAGGTAATAATAAATGATTTTAAAAGTGGCTGAAATTATATGTCTCAGAGATTCACTCATAAACAGTGGCTCAGATACAGAATTCGCCCAATCATCTTCCATAGTGACAATAACGTAAATAATTTCCTTTCTCTGCTGCTACTGATTTTTCTTATCACACATTTAACTCCATCAGCCCTTTACACTCAGTTCTTGTTTTCAATTCATTTGAGAAGGGTTTTTAGCCTTTGTTTTTATGTTATTGCCTTATCAAATTTTTTCCTCAAAATATGCTTATCTTTTCTATGTTTTTACCCTTTTTTTCAGAATCAGATATATTAGAAAGTTTCTATCTTTCCTGTTTCTATCCATCTATTCTACATCCTGTTCACTGTACTGAGTGCCTTTTTTATAGTTACATCCTGGACCAGATCCTGTTCACTGATGAAGACTAAAGCAAACTTATCTCCTTATTTAAGTTTCTGACTAGATGGTTTTCCAAGAAGTAACCATTTCTACTGTCTAAACACATAATTTTTTCTTTCTATAAAAGCAGCCAGTTCATGAAGAGTGAAGTTTCCCAACCTGTTGTTTTCTGCTCTCTTTCATCATGCTGGCCAGTATTTCCAGTAGACCATTATTACTCTTCCATTTAAAAATTAGGGTTTCTTTTCTTTATCTATTCTACAGTTCTTGTTGACACTTTTAACTATTTGCCTTGTTTGGATGTAAAGTTTTCTTAACCAGAATATGTCAGGAAGTGACAGAAGTGCTGTTCCTTGACTAATGTACTCTCTCATTCCCATTTAGTCTGATTTTCTTTACTTCATTCTTCCTTAAGTGTTTATTGTATCAGTGGCCCATTTAAAACCAAACATTATTGTTTACTGATCTTCCTAGATTCCTAATATTGTCACAGAAGTTTTATATTTAGTCTTGGTTTTGGTCCTTTTTTTTGGTGTGCGGTGGAACAAGACTTTCTTGTATAAACTACTCTTCATCATTTTCCAACTAACTTTTTTTTTTAAGATCCGCCCTACAGTTTTTGGATGATTCAGAACTCCTATATCTCCATCCCTACAGAATGTGTCATCCCAAATTGCACACTCTTCTTTCCTTCTTCATCATCTCACAGTCCTCAATTCAAATAACTCTACTGTCAAATTTTCCGTGTCAAAAGCCTGCTTCCATTTTGGTTTAGACAGAGCTAGGAAGAAATGCCATTCCTTCTCTAATGTCTCCAGCTATACCTGAAATTTGTAATCAGTATAAGCCCCTCTTCCATGCACTGTTTCCTCACCAATGCCTTTCTGGTTGTACGTGTTCTATCGTGAGCATTTCAGACTGACCTCCCATTAAGCTCAATAGTCTATTACAGCTTAAACTAGAGAGTATCATCTCCTCTTATCCTTATTTCACTAACACTCATATAGTTTCCTAAACAACTCTATTCTCAATGTCTTGTGCAAGCTGCTATCTCTGTCCCATCAGGCATGTAACCAGGCTGTCCACACAGCGTGGAACTATACTGCTGTGCATCTGAGGCACAACAGTCCCAAGTGTGCATATGTCTGACATGAGAAATCTCCCCTCTCCCCATCCCACAAGCCACTATAGACCACATCCTCCTATTGGAATCCCTGGCAATGAAAGATAGTTTGGGGGCAGGAAAATGCAAGGACATTACTTGATGTGGAAGTCTCACTGACCTAAATAGGATAATCATAAAATCCCTGAGTGTTATCCGTAAAAGCTTCTTGCAGATGGTTGTCATTCTATAAGACCAAAGAGGACAAAAAGTACAAGCTTCTTTAAATTTCTGTTGGGAAGTACGTGAATGCAACACCAAAATAAGAAGACAGAGTTGACAAGTATGCTACTTTTCAGAAACTTTTACAAAAACTAAGATGGCATTTTGACATAATAGCTAGGAGTACTTGCAAATTTTCCATAGTCCCCTCACTGTCCAGCTTTGCTGTGCAAAATTTAACCTCATCCCATGACTTATTTTCAGTGGCTTATGTATTATATATATTTCTAAGAACTTCATTCACAAAATAAATGCTGACAAGATATGCTTTCCCCCACAGAAAAATCATGTCTGTAATCTTTGGGCTCAAACATACCAAAATGAATGATTTGTGGCATTTGGTGGTGGCTTTCTTTTTTTTTTTTTTAAGATATCCTTTATCTCTCTCAGTCCTTTCATGAGGAAATGACTAAGTTTTGTTATCTAGTTATCTGTTTATCTAAGATGGCATGCTAAAATGAGATATCAGGAATCTTAAGTCTGTAAGTCTTTAAAGTTGTCTTAGTGGAAATCAAACTATCTGGGGAAAAAAAGCACCTTGATTTGTAATTCAGCTAAAGAAGCTTGTGACTTCGCTTTAAAGCAGATATAATTTGCAGATAAAAAGAAAAGAATTGTATTCTCCTTTGCATTATGTGTAGCTATTCATTTTATTGTCAGCTGTCTACATACCATTCTACACAGTAAGTTTAGTGATGAAATAAACTACTGACTAGATCAAGAGGCTCCATACCCAGATGCAGACAGGAAAACAGTAATAAAAACATGTGAAAATACAGCTTCTTGAATTGTAATAAAATGAAAAATTCAAGTACTGTGGAAAAATGAAATCTATCTATAGAGGGATTTTTTTCCTAAAGAATCTAATCACTCTGTCTAGGCACACATGCACATAGCATCAATAGTCTGAAAATAAATTACACTTTAGTATCTCTGGAACAATCTCATTCTAATGACACATTTACTGTTTAATATTCTAGCCAGAAGAAAGCTGACTGGAAGTCTTTGCTACTCATTTTCCAGGACTAATTTTGTTTATTTTTTGCAGATATGGTCAGAGAAGAACTGCACATCTTGTACAGTGTGTCAGAGGGTTAGTCACAGACTTCAGCAAGTGTTTTGCAGCACAGACCATATTTCTGTGAGACTGTGGTGAACAGCTCATCACAGTCTGCTTGCAAAGGGGAGCTGATCACTTCACTGACTGTTGGATGAAGGGAAGAAGGAAAAGCCATTCCTTCCAGAAAATCGTGGCTCAGATCCAGTGGGGTTCTACTATTTTAGTTCCATGCAATCTTAAGAAACAAGTTTACTGTCTGAGAAACTACATAGTCATTTTTAAGCTTTATTCCTGTATTTTAGGGAACCATAATGTATTCTTATATCTTTGTATGTATGTGTATATATCTAAGATACACAGATATACATATAAAATTACGGTGTCTAGAAATTACCAGGTAAAATCCTCTTAGACTGAACAGAAGCTGAAGATTTAAATATTATTAACACCATAATGAAGTTGCTTCTTATAGTAAAAATCTAATAGCTCCATACAAATATAAGAACTACCTACATTTTGGGAGCAGGCATGCCTTTAATGTTTCTGGCTGTTCCCTGTACTGCACTATTGTGCCAGGAAGGCAGATCCTATCCTGGAAGATCTGTGCAGATCAGGTATACCTGGGGGACTCCAGAGACAAATGTGTGCTGCATATACAGACTTTTATGTTGTTCTATATGTAATATGAGTCACTAACAGTTAATGATGATGCTGTTACTTCAGTCCTAACCTCCAGTACCGTGTGTCAAACTAAGCAACCACTTCGCTCTTAGTTTTAGGAAGGTTTTGGGCAGCACTTTTTCTAAGAGTTCTAAAATCCTTGCTTGAAAGTGTACAAGCACAGAAGTTTTATGGGAATGAATAGAGTTGTTGTGCTATATGTAGGCATCTAACATAACACACTCACTATATGACAGCACTTTCTGTGACAAGAAAGTCTTAACACTCTAATCCTCAATAGGCATCCTCTATGAAGCGTACCATCATTCCTTTCCTAGAAATTTCCATATGCTAAGAAAAATTCTTCAGCTGGACAGCGAATCCCTCTGTCCTTATCTTACAATACCAGGTGACACAACACAAGAAGGCAGCAGAAAAAGTTCTAAGTTTGTTAATGAAAAATATGATATTAGAATTACCTAAGTTAGGAACACATTTTACTGATTTTTTTTTTAGCAGATCAATGCTGAGAAGTGGAACAGTTTCCTGCTTGACAGGGATGTCTATGACGTGTGGTGCACAAACTTTTGCATGCTCATGTTCGTAGGTCTGATGCAAAAGGAGAACAGATTGTTTCCATCCCTTTCCAGTTGATGAGTACAGACTCTGAGAACATTCGACTTCATCTAGAAATAGCATGCACAGTGAATCACGTTCAGCAAAACAAACAGTCCTGTGTTTTCATCTTGCAATGACTGAACCGTTATTTTTGAGGAACAGTACCTGCAGCCATCCTACTGAGGCCCTGCAAGTCATTCGTTACACCTCAGTAGCTCCATCTCTTGCTCCTCACTTGGTATGAAAGAAGAAAACATGGTTCCCTTCAGCAGGAGAAATGTGTAATTTTGCTACCCAAAAAAGAGCAACAGGAGCTCTCCTGTGGACCTTGATCACATTTAAACCAACACCACCTCCATGTATAGAAAAGGCAACACTCCTTGGTTAACAGTCCCTCAGAAACTGTAATGTTCGGAGTTCCTGCTTCCCAAAGAGACAAGTACAGCCAGAACCTGGCTGAAGTAAGCACTTATATTTTGGTCTAGAAAGTAAAGTAATGCTGTGCATAACAGTAGTACCCAAGTTATTATTGCCAAAATAATGTGCATTTAATGGTCTGTAAGGTAAAAATGCTTTTACTCTAAAATCCTCATCTATCATCCCTCCCTACCATCCCTTCCTTTTATAGGGAGGTATAACTATGCAATATGAACTGGTGAGATAAAACGTAAGTCTTTCTATGAGGCTTGTTAGGCTCAGTTTAGGCCTTTAGCCTCTGACCAGTTCTACTATATATTATCACAAGCTATTCCCCTTGGCACTTCAGAACAGCCGTACCCTTTCAGGTCTTCAGTCATCTCCTGACACTTTCTTCTTGCTTGCCAGTTTCTGTAATGCGCCTGGACCTCACCCACATAAGTTTTTGACCATAGAAAATCCAGCAGCAGGTCTGCAGTACCCTGTTCCTAACTTTAGGTCCTTTTACACTGAAGTTTCCCACTCCACTACCTCATGTGAAGACAAGCCCAGCAAGACAAATGCCTGCACATCCAGACCCTGAAGAGCATGAGAAGTGTGAAAGCAAAGATCCCTTCACAGAGCGACCTTCCCCAAAAAAGGTAACCTCCAAGTGTTTCTCCAGCACTAACACAGCCTCTCTCTCCTCTACTTTTGCTTCTGTACAAAGCCCTGCACCAGATGCAAGAGGATGGGGTAGTTGCTTTTCAAAAGAAAATTATTCATACTACACTTACAAAGGTGAGTCTGCACAGCTCTAGAAACACCCTGAAGTGTTCCAGGTCCAAACTCTCAACTTTATGGAGCAGGTGGAATCAGAATGGTTTTGTTTATCCAAAGCAGATGGTTAAAAAGAAAAAGTATTTGAAGCTTGAAGTAGGATACAGCAATACCATTGACTATTATTCTCAGTAACACTGAACTAAGGTATTGGTCATAAACAATGACCAAACCATTGAAAATCTACTTGGAAAGTCAGACTCCTCTGTGTTTTACGCTTGCACACAACATTTTTCATACAAAATTTCAGTGCAGTCTGATGCCAAACTAAATTATATGCCAGGTTTTACCTAATCCTATCCTCAGTAATATTAAATTATTACCTCTATGGAGTAATCCAGCTTCTCTAACCCAGTTAAAACAACATGAAGAATTTGGTGCTGCTTGAAACAAAATGCTTCTCGGCATATTTCAATTACACAGCCCTTCAGTGTCCTACTGGTTGTGCAGGCATAACTCTTGAAGATCATGAAAAGAATAAAATCAGCACTACAACTGTGCATAAGAAGGGCAGCTTTGTGATTTGTTTCAATGAGCAATCACGTTATCAACAGCATGCTTGGCATGCAGATACTAGTGGTGCTTATAGAGCTCAGTTTTGGTTTCTGCTGTCAACATTGTTAGTGAAACACCCATATTCTTTATTTTGCTCATTTGTAAGCAGCAATGCGTCACATATTCTTTACATTTTCAGTTGGCTGCCTGTCTTTCTTTTTTATTCCAATATTGGAAAGAAAACCACCATCAACTGCCTTGTCATTTTTCAATAAAAAAAAAACCACTAGGGACTTCTTTTTCAATTTTTATTACTGTCTAAAATTTTGATTAAAAAGTGAGATCACTGTATAAACCAAAGAAATATTTCTACTTTTTTGGTAGAAATGCAACTTACTGTCAGATTTCAATATTAACTTAAGCTCTAATTCATCACAGTTGCACTCTCTTTAGCTTAAGGTTATTAAATAACATTCCCAGTAGTATTTTTATGTCCATTTGAGAAAGCAGTTAAAGCCTGCCATCGTAACCATTGCTGTCATCAATCTTAAACAACCCTGACAGCAGACAAGTACAGCCTCTTCTCAGCCAGTAGCAGCTCCAGGTCAATGTTTTACAGGGCTCAGCTAAACACGTGCTCCATCACAGCAATGCCAACAGCACAGCTCCCATTTTCTTCAAGTCAAGGATCACTGGGCTACAGTTAAGGTTTTTTTTTAAATCCCTCCCAAAATGCTTTTTATGCCCAAGCCTGAGTTCAGCCTGCTGCGCTCTGGGCTGGCTAGCAGTTATGAACAGGGAGCTGGACAAACGTGCTAGATATGTAAAGCCGGGCTTTTGCACAGGAAGGCTGACAGTTATCCAGAATCTGCTGCTAAGAAAGTCACAGGCTGCTCTGAGGTTGCTACAGGGGCAGCTGAGCAAAACTAACACTCACTAACACAAAACTAACCAGCACAACTAAGAACATGTGCTCACTTCTGCATGCAGCCTGCCCTACCCTGTGCAGCCATCAACAAGAGATAAGGAAAGGACCAAACCCTCCTTCCCACCTCCCCTCTTTCCACCTCCCACTGATCTGGCAGGTATGAGCTTGTGGCTGCTGCAGAGCATTTTTGGAAGCTCTGGAGGCTGTGAGCAACAGCAGCAGCTAGGAGCACACACGACACCATGTCATAGCCTTCCTTCTTCTCTTCCTTCCTGCTGCTGTCACCTGAACTGCAGAGTACCCTGGAGTAGGATGCTCAGTTTGGCCCGCTGGTCTTCAGTTAGGCACAGATCACAGGCACTGAGAGCAGCTCTGCAGATGTTCTTAGGGGCTCACACTGAATAAGTTGCTTTTTGAGTGACTGTCAGTACATGCACAGATACTTAGGCAATGTCTCTCAAGATGGAGACAGTCTCAGAAGCTATCCAGTGATGCTCTAATACACCCTGTGCCATCACATACCAGTCATATGGACAGACAGGATGCTGCATGCTGTATGCACCAGACAGAGCCAGAGCTTTATCTATTTGTGACTATCACCTTAGCAAGCAGGTATCAGACTTTTGTGAGCATTCATATTTGGTTTCTGTTTTTTAAAGTCTTCATTTTCACATTCTTCGTTCCATTTTGCTACTTGCACATACTCTTTTGAAAAAAACCCTGAGTTTATGCCCTATCACAATTTTCTCCTTTTTCTTTAACTTCACCTGCCACATTTATTTATGAGAGACACTTTTTCTTAGCATGAAAAAGAACTTCAATAACAATGATGTCCACTATTAGAAAGCTTTGTTCTTCAATCAACCAGCAGGTAGATACTTTTATCAGACACATATACATACTGTTTCCATTGTCTAGAAGACCCTACTTTGGCAAATATAAATAATTTCAATCACAGATGTATTAACATTAAAAGGATGCATTAAGGGGTGACACAGAAGTGCGTTCAAACTTAGGGACCATGTACCCTGCTGAATTGCATCCCCTTTTCAAGAGCTTTCACCACTTGGACTCTACACTGGCAGGAGGAAAGTAAACCTTCTGCACACCTGACCTGTATACCATGACCAGTCTCCACTAAACCTCTGAGAAAGATTTCTGGCTAATGTATGCATGCCCAAAACCTCCCAGACCACAGATTCTTGTCAATACATTGATGTGCTCCAGATAATTTTGCCCACTATATAATTTGTATAAAGCTAAGGAGCAGAAATTGAAAAAAAAAAAAAAAAGAAAAAAGCAGGTTTTTTTCCTGAAGTTGAAGTACAAGCTCTCCAGTCCTCTGCCTGGGAATGGCAGTCCTCTTTGAGTTCTGCTTCAAAGCTGCTTCTGGTTCTAAATATCTGTTTATTCATCTCAGATTTTAATTCAAATCAAACATTTCCTTTTCTAAATCACACACTCTTGGACTGACCTATAACTGCAAACCTAGGATGTCAGGAACATTTATTTTGCACCTATACATAACAAAATCCTTTAGAAAGGTTGTTGGGCTCTTACTCCACCTGGCAGGCTCCAGAAGCACAGCTGTCTCAAGGCAGGGACCTGAGCACAGCCCAGCACCCTGCAACACTGAAGACACCTCCAGGCAGAGTTCCCGTGTTCCCATGAAGGCTGAGGAGACTTTGGTGGCACCTCTGGGTAGGGTTCAACCCCAGAGGCTGGCAGCAAGGCTGCAGGGAGCTTGTACAGGAGCAGAATGGCTTCCAGGAGAGTGGAAGAGGACATTTTTATCCATAAAAATGGCAAGACTCTTCTCCAAGTTGCAGAATATGAAGTTCTGGGAGAGGAAGAGCTTGTACATTGGGGTGCTGTGGTTTGAAAGTAAGATACAGGCAGTCAGCTAAGAACAAAAACCAGTCACTTGCTGCAACTAGTTCTACAATACATGTTGTCTAATACATATGCCTGGTACATATGATTGCAATCATCCCTCACTTCCACAACCAAGCCTCCTGGACAGGTTAGGACTTGCAGCCCTGAGGACTGGAAAGCACACACCATGCACCATGTGTATGTGTGCACATACAAGAGAAGAGGCAGGGGAAAGGAAAAAAGGTTTGTCTGAGCAGAACTTGTGACCTAGACTAAGCATTTAAAATAATTTTGTAAAAAAAAAAACCCAAATTCAAAAGAAATTCCAATATTCACAAAGCAAGAAGTCCAGAGCAGAAGACCAGGCTTGCATACACCACAAATGTGAAGCAAAGGGGTGAAAGAGCCATGCCTGCTCACTTCTTGAGTATGTGTTCACAGTGAAGTGCCCAAAACCTTTCCTCTTGGAAGCACAAGGAAACAAATCGCAGGAGACAAGATAAACCAAATTATGGATGCCATTAAATACACAACCTGCTGAGGGCCTCTGTGTGCTTCAGAATGATCAGGGACCGGAAGAACTGTGTTGCATTCACAGCTAGGAAACAACTCGCTGTTTTTTAGGAGGGAGACAAAGGCCTGGTCAGGGATCCAGGTTCTCCCCCTTCTGAGAGTCCCTTGGTTCCTTCCCAGACAGATGTTCAAGCAGGGTCCCCGTAACAGACTGCCTTACCTTGGCACCCCGCGTCCATCCTCCGAATGGCTGCGTCAAGCGTGTCCTCGTGGCCGTGAGGTCCGGCGACTGCACCTCCGTGCAGGGGCTCCTCGCTGACAGGGAACGTGCCCCTGCCTCAGTCGTGACTTCTGTGTCTCCCTTTGTGGCGCAGGTGCCTCTTTTCATCATTCTCACAGGCTATTTTTGGTGTAGTTGGTGTCGCTGATGGCGGTATTTCACGGCACCTCCTGGGTACAGAGCTTACATCGCTGCAGGAATGCCAGGTTGTCCCTGCTCTCCTCCACCTTGCTGCCTGCCATTGCTTCCCCCGCCAGCTGTACCCGCTGCCTGGCACGGGTGCCCCATACCGGCACAGCCCTGGCAGCTGCGTCCCGGCCCTGCCGCAGGCAGGCGGCCCGGTGTTGGGGAAATGGCTCCTTCAGAGGGTGAGGAAGGGAGCTCTGAAGCCTGTAGCAGGAGGCAGAACAGATTTTATCCCCCCAGCAGACTGCAGCGGAGCTTTCAAACCATACATCTGCTGACACACTCCTGCTGCGTGCCATTGGCTCCTCACACTGGAGTGAAAAACGGCTGTCAGGCTCCTGCAAGGATGTGGAGAAGATTTTACAGACCTTTTGTGATAAGAGGAGTGAGATACAACTCCTTGGGGTGGACATTACTGCTGCTAGGGCTTCCCAGGGGCAGGAGGGCTGCCCTGGCCTCAGCTGGCCTGAGGGCAGGAGGGGCAGGCTCTGGCCCCGGCAGTTTTGGAAAGGGGCACTTCAGGCCCACCTCTCCCCTCTGTCCCCTCTCTCATGGGAGTGGGAAGGGGTATCCAGACCCTGTGTTTTTAGGGCTTTTTAACCACCTGCCCCACCACTGCCCCTGTGCACAGCCCTGAAGGCTGTGTCTCCTGGCAGCAAGAGGATGGTAAGGGATAAGGGAGGAGCAGGCTGCTAAACCCAGAGCGGGAGGGATGGGCAGGGCAGGGCAGGGCAGGGGAGGAGGGAGGAAAGAGCCAGTCCCCTGGGGTAGCTCAGGAGCCTCCTCAGGGTGCAAGCACTATCGCTGGGTCTCCCCAAAGGACTTGAGGAGAGATTTTAGGGATTCCTAGCCCCTCATTCCTGAGGATACAGAAGTGCGGGCCTCCTCCAAGAAAGGAAATGGGAGAACAGAAGTTTGTTCCTTAGATGAAGCAGACACAAGTGCCACATAAGAACCATGGAAGTGAGGCTTAATTGTTTTGTACTATTGCTGAGAGATGTATTAAGTGAAAAAGTTGTATTTGCTACTCATTTAGGGAAAGACTCTTCACCGCTGGCTTGAAATACATTGACTTCTGCAAGCTCTTTCTACTCTTCTGTGTTTGTAAGTTCTAGGCTAATATATTCTAAAATGATTTGGTCCCTTTACAATGCATATACTCTTTCTTAAAGTCTATGCTGAAGAATCACCCTAGCAGACTTTCTGTTCTGAAGCTTGCTGTTAGCACACTGTGTTTTCCCTGAGCTCTCTGGCTCAGCAACTTTATGCCATATGCAGCAATTGCAAGCATTAATAAGAAGCAGACAGAGTGCTTTGTCTCCCTTGGCAGCTTTTTCAACACCAAGCCAATATCAGCAGATGCACAAGTAGCCATTGTAAAAAAGAATTATTTTTTTTTTTTCCCCAGTGCTTCTCCTGATATGTGAAACGAGAAGCACACTGCAGAGTTTAGGAAGGAGCCAGGGTACTTGCTTTATGGCTACTATCTCCACTGCTGAGAGGACTCAGAGCGACGACCTAGTGGGTGGGGATGCCCAGGGAAGGCAGCAGGCAGAGAACAGGGACCACCTGGAAGGGCAGAGCAGGAGGGTTTGTGCTCAGCTCCCCCTTCACACGAGACATGTAGCCTGGCTCTTCTCAAAATACAGTTCTCAGGGCACCAACCTTTGGCTCTCCACCTGCACATGCCGTTCAGGATTACAAACACAGAGCTACTGGGTAGGTCAGGAGACATTTTCTCCCTGCCCAAGAAAACCAAGGTGCATAACTGCTGATTAAAGTACTCATGAAGGCAGAAATGGAAATTGCAACTGAATCCATCAGTGCTCTGCTATTCCAGTCTTATCTAGTTTCAATTACTTCAGTCTTTACTCAGGAAAGATTCCCTACTGACTTGTGCCAAATACATACAGTTGATCTCCACCTCTTTAAAGAAACACACTTAAGATATATATTTATAATATTGGAAAAAGAGCTACTTTTTTTTTTTTGTAAAATATTGATGCAGAATACAAACAAGGATTTATTTCAACATCTCTCTGTATATGTCAGAATACCCACATCCTTATCCCATGAGTTTATTGTTCCAAAAATAAGCTGTACTTAAATTCACAATGAATGACTGCGATTATGACAAAAGCTTTTCAGGGAAAATTTGCCTAGGCATAACCAATAGTAATGTTTCAGACTTCATTTTAAGACATTAAAACTTTCCTTTCCTATTATAAATGTATGTATTCTGAAACAACATGTTTTCATCTAAAATTTTCCTTTCCTATTATAAATGTATGTATTCTGAAACATGTTTTCATCTGAAACTAATAAAAAGATCTCATTTCCTCATTATCTAAAACCACATTTCACCTTCCATATATTACTGTTCTGTAATTTTAGAAAGGATTAACTTTACACAACCTGTTTCACTAACATCCATGTATTCACTTTCAACCTGCTGTAGTAAGAAATATCCTGGATAATAAAACCTGAGATATTTGGGCTGTAAATGGAGGAGCCAAGTAAACCAGAACTACAGCTGTGCTGCTGGAATCACAGCAATAAACACAGACTGTGCCTCCCTTCAGTTTTATTTCCCTTGAATCCAGTCTCAGGAAATTTGCCCACCTAATAATTTAATTTACCTGAGTCATGTTTTTTCAAAATTTTTCCCATTTAGATGTGATATCTTTGTGCTACTGTGTTTGGGTCCTACTCTAATGGATAGATCCAATAAGATTTCTATGGGTAAGTGCTCCTGAAATGCATTTGCCTCTGGTTGATATTGTTCATAGGGATTAAGTAGCAAAATCAAGCCTTAACAGCCTCTGCTTTTTCTACATTCACAGCCTCGAAGTATAGCTATTCTATAACCTTACTAAGATATTTTCCTTCCCATTTCTTAGATCATTTAATGTCCCAATGCACTAAAGGTACCCTCTGTTGGAGGCGACATCAACATTTACTATAAATAGTCCACCACAAATATTTTCCTCTTCAATATTATGCATTGTAAAAAACTTTTCTTCTCCCAAATTACAGAATTAATGTTTTCTTGATTCCTGCTTTTCAAATAGGTTATAAGAAGGAATTGATTTCCTTCCATTTTGTTAAACATGGTTCCTCTTTCTGAGTGTATATATCCAAGTATTAATCTTTTCACACAGGAGATGATTGAATTAACAATACAAGTTCACAACTTGTATTCAAAATAACCTTATGATAGCTGTTCTGAAACAGTTCCAGATTCATGTTATACAACAAGGGTTTTTGCTAATCAGAAATATGATTTACATCCTATCAGATATATACTGGTATAAAGGAAATTTACTATCTAGGTCATAGTCTCTAGTTTTGTGGGTTTAGCTTTTCCACCAGTATATCAAAGAGAAAAAAAAAAAGCATAAAATATGTAAAAAACCCCCAAACCTTCAAAACTAAGACTTCAGTATTTCCATTGATGTTTATACAAGGGTTCTAGAGTGCTTAAATGGGAGGTTGTTGTTTTTGTTTTGTTTTTTTAGCCCACTATAGTGAGGAACTCTCTCCTCCCTTTTGTAGGACTTCATGATGCCAGCCAAGAGATGCAACCTTGACTCACCAGATTCCCATGAATAAGGGGTGGGAGAGAGATGCCCATAGGCAGCCAGTCAGACCTGAGTAATGTTGATGGGTGTTAGGATCCAATTTTGTTGGGTGAGACAAAGGCCCCCTTGCTTTCTAGCCGACCTCAGACAACCTCACATTTCAGGTTCGATCCCTTCAAGCGACATTAAGACACAAACGAGGTCAGATGTCATAAATTCACTCATTTATTAACTCTTTGGGGGGAAAAGAGAGAGCAGCGATAGGAAAGGAAAAAAGGAAAGATAGGAAATTAAGCAAGAGGTCCAGATGGAAGAGGGAAGACAGTCACCACCATGGATCTGTGGCGTCCTGAGGATCCATGCTTCTGGGGTCTTCAGTGGTCTTCCGTGGGGTCAGTGGTCGACAGAGTCTTCAGTGATTGTCCATGGAGTCAGTGGTCTCACAAGGTCTTCAGTGGTCACCTGCAGAGTTGGTGGTCCCCCCCCAAGGTCTTCAGTGGTCACGAAGTCAGTGGTCCCCTCCTAGGGGGTCTGAGATAGTGGCCTTTTATAGGCTGCGTGCCTAAGGCACATACTTGCACATACATTTCATGTGCTTTCCTTTTGGCTTTGTTGTTGTTGGGCAGTGGCAGAGTTCAAACTGCATGCCTTGGTGGGCAGGTGCCCCACCTAGGTGTCCCATAAACAAAAGAATGGTCTGCTGCTTCAGCAAGCCTGCAGGACACCTTGTCTGATTTTCTCACATAAGCACACAAAGGAGCAAGCTTTGAGACAGTAAGCTGTCTATTCAGCCTCCCACAATGGGGTACAAACCACCTCCAAGTGATGTGCAGTGGCAGCTTTGGACAGTAGATATAAATGCTGTGCTAAGAGTGAGATGCACAGAATGATTTCTGCAAATGTTGCACTTATTTAAAAAAAAAAATTGCTGCAGTAAGAATTACTGGAAGTCGTTAATGTTAAACAGAGAAAGAGGGAATTTTTACTGTAGCTGTCATTTCTACACATTTGATAAGCAACATGCTAAACATCAAGAAGCCAAGACAGCTGTGCATTTTGTAACATAAAATCCTGCCCATTACCAACTGTTAGCAATTAAAGAGCAATTCCCTGACTCTCCAAAAGCAAGTATTCTCCTTACTGGATGCCAGTGGTGCCCGTATGAAAAAGACTTGACCCATAAGTTGAAGAAATGGAATTGACTGTAGTTAGAGAACTTCAAAGAGCCACAGCTCCTGGCTCAAAACCACCTTCACTCCTTGTTCTTGAAAGTGATGTTGTGATTCAGATAGATGTTAGCAAAAACCTGATTTCTTTCCCAGAGCATCTTTGAGACTGCTGTGTGGCATTTGTACAAGAATGGAGAAAAAGGAATGTCAGTTACATGCCCACTTTAAATCAGGAGCAAGAAAGATGCCAAAAATAAACTGTACGGGATAAAGAGTTACAAGTGCTCACATCCATCACTTTGACAGTTTGGCCAGATAAGGAGAAAACTCTCTCAAGGTTAAGGTTTTACCAAAATAAGAGGAATATGCAAAATGACATTAAATGTAGAGGTGGTCAAACTATAAAATCCAAATCATATGCTTGACTCTTTATCAGGGATTCTCTGGAGTGGAATGACATTTCTGAGAAGGCAGAGGTAGCTGCAGTACTTGTAATGAGGGACCACACGTGGAGTGCAATGCAGTCCAAGAAGAATGAAGAACAGTGAAAACACACCTCATTACCAGCAGAGAAATGCAGGTATGGACCTTCTCATCCATACAGTAGGAGAGTGCTCTGCTTTCTGGAGCACACCTGGACAGAAGCTCCTTATAAGTTGTTCCCAACTAGCTGCTCCTTTTCTAAAATGAGTTCATGATAAAGACATGTGCCTGGAGTTAATAGTATTCCTTGTAAATCTCTTAACATCTCCCCTCCCAAAATTTGGGATGGGTGCAGGCAACCTCAGACTTCTGTTGCTGAAATGCCCGGGTTGGAGAAAGTTAAACTGGTGATTCTCGACCTCACCTACCTTGTTGGTTTGCGTTTGTTCTTAGAAGTGCAAACCACCAGTAAAGAAAATACTGGAAGATGTGATCAGCAGGGACATAGGGAGCCACATTATCCGTACCAATCTAAACTCTGAACAAAAAATCTTAAACAACTGAAGCATATAGCAAACACAGGAGAGCCAGTGTCTGCCAAAGGACAAGTACAGTGAAACCCATTACAGCTCCATCTAGCATTGCCACAACAATGTCTCTTGTTCCTCAGGCTTCCCTGTGCTCTGTGAAAAGAGAGAAAAAAAACCTGAACACACTTCATCACATAATTAAAGTTCAATATCTGTAAATCTAGAATCAATAATAAAGTAGCCCTCCTAGGTTTTGTTTAAGTCCATGCTCCTCTCCCACTGTTTTACCATGGGGGTGTGAACTCAGATCAGGCACTGGTGTGAGACAGCTCTGGGCTGAGCTCTGAGAGGAGCAGTGGAACAAGAGCTGAGGTATTCAGGCTGTTGAGCGCTTACAACAAGTCCTGCTGAACAATTTCTGTGGTGTCAATAGACTAAACTACTGTCCGGCCTTGTCTGGCCACAGTTGTGTATTGTCCCACTAACCTTTGCAGCGGTACTATTTGGCTTTGTATAGCCTGGGCTGAACATATCCTGCAGGAGGCCTATGAACCAGGATCTGGGAATGCATTGAGCTCCTAAGGGCAGTCCAGACATAACCTTTTGCTTCTTTCACAGTGCAGATTCTCTTCACACAAAAACACAACCTCAAAATAGCATCTTTATCATATACTTAAAAACGTGTTATCCTGAAACTATGGTAATACATACTAGACAAGTGCCCAAGACAAACCTATAGATCTCTGCTCTGTTGCTTTTTACATTCCTTAATGCCTGTAGTGCAGCTGACTTGGTTTAATGGACTTTTGGAGTGATTTTGTAATAGCCATGATACTCTGCATCACATGGCCTGGAAAAAAACCTAAGTAACCTTTACAGTATTGCAATTATTCCAGACTGAAAAAGAGGTAGAATGAAAAAGAAAGGAATTCTGTAAAACAGTGCTGTAATGCAGCAGCATCAGGTGCTACAATTCCATCACTTATGTTCCAATTTTCCACCAAAATGAAACTAATCAGCAGATATTACATACTCTTTTACTATCATGGATGTCATGTTTTGAGTCTGAGAGAAGGGAATTGAATATTTGTAGCATAGCAGTTTTGAATTTTTGTTCTCGCCACTGTTGTTCCAATCCTGCAGACACACTTGTACACCAAGAAATGCTTCAAAACATTCTGGAACTCAGTTTAGCAAAGGACATCAAGGATAACAAGAAGGGCTTCTTCAAGTACGTCAGCAGGAAA
>BOSO01004901.1:115126-152779 GCA_018403395.1 Gorsachius goisagi | reverse complement strand
TTAATTTGGTTCAAAGCTGTATTTCTAACAAAACAAAAAATAAGGGAGAACGCATTTCCTTGTCCCTTTCCAAATGTCAGCACCCACAAACTGTTTCTGTAGACTCAGAGAAAGTGGAACGCAGCAGTGGGAACTTCCCCAGTTCAGCCGCGGTGCCGAGGAGGGTCAGCCCAGGTTAGCCATCCGTGAGTACAGCCTATGTGATTACAGGGGTCAGTCCTGCTTAATAAAATCCTTCGTTGCTTTTCCTTTGAGACCCGTGCTTCAGCGCAGACTGAGCGCGCATCCCCTTCGCCTTAATGGCAAGTGAAGGGAGCTTTCGCTTTCCCCATAGCGGCTTTCGGAGCGGCTTTTAGCAGCTCTTTGATACAAGGTCCTAGGTGACTGACTGACAAGGCATTAATTCCTTTATTTCTCCTTTGGAGCAGACAAATAAGGGTTAGAGAATCATCTTATTGAATTATTCAAAGTCATTTTTAAATAAAAGTTCGGAGGGGTTTTATGTGCTTTTTCTTATAAAGGATACTGAAAATGAAAACATCTGCCAGACCGGCTTTCCTCTCCGAATTACTCTTCGCACATTCTCAGCCACCTTTGCTTATCTATATTGTTTCTGGGAAAAACCTGTTCGTCTACCGACATCTGTAACTGTGATAAAGTGTGATTGAAAGCTTGGTCTGTCAGATAGAGCGCAGTTATCACAGCTTGATTCTGAGCTTGGAATTACACTGTTTAATATCCTCTCCAAACAACATGCATTTAAAATGGATTTATGAATGGCCTTCGCTAGATCTGAGGATAAACTTCTGCTAATAGAAAAGAGTATATGAGCTGATGGATGGCCTTATCATTGGTGAGGGTTAGATACATTTATGCTGCACCGGGAATTCCATGGATCAGGAGAAGTCCCTTTACACTCATTAAATGTCATAGGTAAATTATTTGGAAATTGAAGACGTTTATCCTTCCTACCATTCAATTCCAAACCAGGGGAACTGAACTGATTGAGACTAGAAGCCCATGAATATTTAGTATACAATTGCTTATTGGAGTAGGAGAAGCCACCAGATATCGCTTCTGAGCAGCAACGCCCCCTTCAACCTCGCATCCGTATCCATGTCCATGCTCCTTCCCAAAGACAACCTGGGGCTGTGCACTGGAAAGAGCCAACAGGGAAGTGTATGCTGTGACAATAATTTTGCATTCTGCTTGCTGTAAATGCACAGCCCATCGTTATTTACCTCAAATAATTACTGAAAATAGAACGAATTTGAAATGTGTTCACCAAGCTAACCAACTGCAGGGCGGGCTCAGAATTTGCACGGTATTTAAGCTAATCCTTGTGGTCATGCAAAGGGGCTTTATTGTTGCTTGGGTTTTGCTGCCCAGTCAACGCAATCCTCTGAGCCCCTCAATGTTATAAGCGACTTGGGTTGGTTCGTTATTTTTTTGGTTTTGCTTTCAATTACAGCCAGTTGTCCTGTTACAATGTAATACAGAAGCAGGCAGGGAAAAAAAAAAAAAAAAATCTGACCACCACCACAATTGTAAGCAACTAAGGCATTTTGGTCCACCATTTAATTTCAAATCTTGGTTTTCCTTAAATACAGGATTAATTTTTCAATAACTGTCCAAACCTGCAAAGATTGGGGATATCAGTTCTGGTCTCCTTTTCAATGAATCCATACAAGATTTTGTTTGACACTCAATCTTCAACTTCTGCACAGTTTTTTCCATTACACTTCACCAATTCCAACTCTTGTGTACTACAATAAATACTACCTCTAGGTGCTTTTCAAAGTAAATTTACTTATAACCAAATATAATACTTCTAAACTTCAGAATAAAGTCTACATTAAACATCAACTGGTCAGGAAACCAACTGGAAAGATCTCTGTTCCCCTCTACCTTTTCAAAAACGCGGTATGCAAGCAAGCGTATTGGGGCCAGGCAGCGATGCTGGACCAGCCGCGGGTGAGCGGGCACCTACACTGCCAGAATGGATGTCATATAAAATTAGGATGTGCTACAGGAATTAAAAAACAGACATAGGAAAAGAGTTTAAACATTCATAGCTATCATCATCTAAAAACCAAACCGGCAGCTTGGTGGCCCAGCTTCCCTCAGAAGATTCAGGAAAGAATCGTCATTAAAGCCACTAACTGAAAATGCCAAGTATTAGAGGAATCGAGCAATTATGCCCATGTAGTATGAAGGAAAAAAAAGAAAAACAAAACATATTTTATCTTCTGCAAGTCATGGAAAACTACAATTATTCTGCCTGTGCTCTTTCCACCGGTGACTCAGCCATTAGATTGCATATGCTGATCCCATAATTTGATACAACATCTCCTTTGGAAGTGAAGAGAAAGCAGGAGTACATTATTTAAAAGGAAAAAATATAATTTCATAACAACATTAGTTTCTTTAGGACCTTATTAGTAACTTAATACTGTACAGGAATACAACGATGCGTGTAGAATTCGTGCTTTTGTAGCTGCACCAGCCAAAGATCGAGCGAGGGGGAGTTTGTGGGAAGAGGCAGTGTGTTTTGTTAGACCAGTCGGGGCAGCTGGGTAGCCTTCAAGCACCCAAGCCTTCTGTGGCTTTGTTGGGGTTTTTTTCTGATCTACTAAGTTCTTTCCTTAAGAATACATATGTGAAGAAGTGTAAATCCAAGCCCTCGGTAGATCACTTGTGCGTGACATCCAAAAGCTCTCACAAAATTCTGGGGTGATGGAAATTACAACCTTATTTCAAATGGATGCTCTCCTCTACACTGAATAATAAACAGACTGGAAGACAAAGACTTAACCTGACTAAGGAATGTCTTGGTATAATAGGTGGTATATATAGGTGGTATCCAAAAGCTGTACAAATTAATATAAATGCCCATGATACTGGCAGAAGTTAAAACTCTAAACTTTGCATCCAGAGGCCAAATCCACCACTTCATACTCAGATCCAAAAGTTCAAACTTCTAATTTAAAACCGTGACCATCACTGATGACGTGGTCAGAAGATGCCTAAACACCCCCTGTCTGTTTTTCTGTCCTCCCTGGTGGGCAGCCTGTCTGCAAGGAAGGAAATGCATTTTCTCCACCCTTCCCCTGGTTCTCCACCCAGGCATCTCTTTTTGTAGTTAGCGGAAGAGGATCACAGATGGTGCGTATTAAAAGGCTGCCAAAAAAGCCCAAAGGGAGTAAACAGCTCTTCATGTCCACAGAGGAAGGAGCACAAAAACCAGACCATGCACCGTGCCGCGTACTCCAGCTGTAAGGGTAGGCAGGCCCTGGAACAGCAAGGATTACAACCCACCACTGGAGGGGTTTTTTGGGTTGGGTGGTTGAAGCAGTAGCCACACAATTATCAGTGAGGAACAGTTTTCGTGTAATTAGAGCAAAAGGGTGAATTAGAACAAGGTTCTAACAAAGTGACCAGCCAACTATTTTTTTGAAGACGAAAAAGAAAATCCAGAGATCGTAATGATGAAGTCAGCGTGAAGTACATTTGTGAAATAAGAAATCACTTAACTGCGCTTTTCCTGCTACAGCTAAGCATTTTAATTAGGCTGCAGTAACCGCCTGATGCCATGTCCTACCTGCAGGCCCCCCAAAGCTGACGTACAGAATTACCAAATCTACACACGAGCCTTTTCTTCATCTTTCTCAAGACTTTGATGTCTGAGAACTACCAGAAGTCCATAAAATATGAAGCTAAATAAACTAGATAACTTTTAAGGGACCTTGACTATCCTATCTTCTTTGATGCTGTGATTATGAAATAATTTAATACATTAGTTGACTTTTTTTACTGTTTTTCCACACTGCAATGCCACGCTATGCAAATGCAATATCACTCCTGTCTATGGAACCCCGTTTTTCGTGAAACAAGCAGGGCACAAAGATCACCCAGCCACAAGCAGGGACAACAGACTTCTTACATGGGTTCAGTCTTTAGATACCCAAAACAGGAGTCAGACTTGTGCTGGGCAGTAAGACACTCACATAATGACAGAAACTGTCCTGTGATTCCAAACAGCACCAGAGACCCTGCAGCCTTCAAGTCTGGTCCTCTCCAGGGAGGTGGGCAATGCAAGCAAGAGGAAGGACTTGTCTCAACATCTTCACAAAGAGCACCCTCAGACCTGTGTGATGGCTGGCTGAGGAACAGAGAAAGCCTTCATTGCTTTGTGCCTAAACCCCAGCCTTCCCCAGCCACTGGAATATCTCTTCCCCAAAGCCCAAGTCCCAGTGTCCAGACCAGACTGACTAATGCCTTCCTGAGGGCATGGAGAAGCAGAGCTTGAGACACACAAGGAGACCTCCGAGGCTGAAGGAGAAGCTACTTCAGGAATTCAGGCAGTAGCCGAGTGGGATTTTCATAATCACGACTTTGGGCACAGATGCCTAAGTGCCACCACAAGTCCCTTTCTTATCTATCCTTTATATTCCATCCCCCAGTTTTGCCAGCTGCAGGATGGGGTTAACTTTTCCAGTGCCTTGCAAGGGTACTGCGAGGATAGCTATGATACCACAGATCCATTAGTGAATTACTTTCTTAATAAGATGCTCAGATACGACATTAATAGGATCTGACATCCCATGGAGAAAAACAGCGATGCCTCAGAATTTTAAAAAGGAAGCCGTGAAGCCTTGAGCAAACTCAAGACTCCCGTGAAAGCTTGACTACCCTGTTCTTTAAGACTCCAAGTTGTGATCTCCTGCGACAAATTTGCATACTGTTCCCATACAGGACCTGAAAGGTCTACCAGGAGGTCATCCAGACCACCTCCCCGGAACCCCAACAAGAAACAATCAGTCTTGAAATTCAGCAGCAAAAGATATTTCACAGCTCCTCTACTCAACTACAAATCCGCTCAACACATTGAAAAGCCATGAACTCAAAACTTCTGTGAAGTTTTCCTTGGGCCCAAATAAAATTTATCATCACAAATAATATTTTAGGATTATTTGACAACAGGAGAGTATTTACATTTATACACAAGAGTGAGTTCATACTTGACTGAACAAGTTCATCGTTGACTGAACAAAATCACCTCCAGTTAGGTATGCAATTAAATACTCTTATTCCTCTGATGAATCAGCTTCTCTTATCCAAAGCACAAACACCCTTCACCATCATTTTATTCTGCAGAGCAGGCCACACTCTTTGGATGGCACATTCAAATGGAGATCAAGTGCACTCACCTAGAATTTTGAAATTACATCCAAATAATTCAAGCACTTTTTTTTCCCCCCACCTAGGGTAGAGTTTCATAAATAACTGTGAAAGATGAACGTTGAGTACTTTCCATTTGCTTGCAGAGGCCAGGCTGTTATCTAACGTGGGCATTTCCAAGCCATTCTTCAAATTTTTCATTGCCAAGGACAAGTCAAGATGCTTGTAGGTGCAGCTGGAAAAGCAGAGGAGCCTGCACAACCACTTCTACCGATGGCTAAAGTTACTCAGCAAAACAGAAGAAAAAACTTTTCTCAGACCAGATGTGAGCCTGGTCTATATTCTAGCCCATGTCCTAGGGGGAAGGAAAGAGCACACTGGAGGCAAAGGGTGGGAGGAACCCACGCAGCAGAGGCTCGTGAATCAGGAGTCGGAAGCCACGGCACAACGAAGCACACGCAGCACAAGCAAAGGCAGGAGAGCAATGGAGGAAAAGGAGATGGATCATTGCAGGTAATGAGAGCAGAATAAGAGAAAAATACGGCATCCCTTCTGCTATTCTCTCACTAAAAGTAGCTAAAAATTACTGTGAAAATACCTGCATAAATTGGGCAATAAAATGTTTGCTGTGGTGGTTCCTACAGCCATCAGACATGACTCGGTCAGGGAGGACAGAGTATGAGCTGTCAGTTTGCCATGATGTCCAAATTCTGAAAATATTTTAGAAAGACCACACTATAGTGAGAATACCCAAACACCATGAACAGTTGTCTTCGGAGTAGCCATAGTAAACATCACTTCGGTGTCTAACAGCCTCCTGGTAAGTTAGATTTATGTAGCAAGTCTCAAGTGGACACTAGCAACCCGGTGGTTTTCTGCTCTTTCCTTCCCCCAGTCCTGATTTAAGAACCTTTTTCCATGGAGAATGGGCACTTGCATTTATAGGAAGGTCATAAAAAAAAAAAGAAAGAAATACGTGCTTTCAAGTTAGCCCATCTCTGGCTTAGCCAAGTCTCTTCACAAATACGTGGCACCACTGAGCATTTTCTCCGAAGGTGCCTCCCAAGCCTCATCACCAGCACGGCGGGCAGCCTGGTTACAGGGCCAGCTGCACGCAGATGGAGTGGCTGAAGTACCAAGTCTTGACGTGTTTTATGAGTTAATTTGGTGTTATTTAGTGTACTGCACAGCAGCACTAAATCTTCACATCCTTTTTACTGCTTTAAGTAATGCTTTAACTTCTTGGTAACCACACAAGCCGGTGTTAAACCTTTTATATTTATTTGTTTAATACACAGGGGAGCTGCAGAGCACATTCGTTGCTAGAGGACGAGCGATCCAATCTACCTTATGAAGCTCTATTTTTTTTAAGGCACTTTTCCCAATCAAGTATAGATAAGGCAACAGGAAATAAGAAAAAAAAATAAAGATCAAACCCCCCTAAATCCATTAAATGTTCTCTCTTTAGAGATGGCTGGTTTATTTGACAGCCAGATTAATAGCTTTTCCATGGAGCATCCAGCATCCCCAGTCACCCAACACCAACACAAAGTGGGGGAGAGGCAGGGTAATTCCTGGAGCTTCCCCTGCCCTTTTGCTTTTCTAAAAATGCCAAGATCATTTCCTCCTAGAACTCTGTAGCTTCCTGAAGCAAAATCTATACTTTAAGAGGTACATGAATTAGTATATGATAATCAGCCAGTAAGGAAATAAATCAAAGGAGGTGTTATTTCAGACTGTCTTATCAGAACACTGAATACCAAACGGTACAGCTACATAACACACCTTAAATCAGTCATTAAGATATAAGCCTAATAAATGATACAAATCAGGATAACACTTGATGAATCACCGAAAGCGTTCTCAAATGTGAACCAGCAAAAATCTATAAATACTACAAAACATCTCTGGCATTTAACTATGCTGTTTGAAGTTTCAAGTTTGAAGTGTTTCTTTAGCCAGGGAATATTGGATAGATCGGCTAACAGATGGACATAAAGGTCCATCAAGTACATTATCGGCTGCCATCCCGTGAATGGCAGGCAGCTAATATAGAGCTCAAGGGAGTTTTCCACCCATCTGTTCTTAATAAAATTACACGATGTTGTCCTGAATCTAGGCTTTTTCATTTTTAGCTCCACTGTTCAACAGTATAAGTACAAAGTTTATCCTGGAAAAAAACAAAAATACAGTTTACGGACTGTAAGAAACTCATGGCATCGCTGGCGTTTGTTCTGTTAGACATACTATACAAGTCTTTTATTTTTCCTTTTCTAACTTATTAGCAGGAGTTCTTACACTTGAATAATCTTAATAGAACAGTCTCATGGCCCTATTGCTAGCCATGAAACTAGATTACTGTTGTTCAGTGGCATTGGTCTTATGCTGGGGAAATGCTTGTTGATGAAATTCTACTCTTGTCCACAAAACCATAGGCTCCTGCGTCACGTACAGCACCATCCTGCATTTAACACGAGCAGAGTTTATACTCCGCAAGACATTATTGGAGAAAATATATTCTCCAAAAAGGAGAAAAGTGGGTAAGTATCTCCTGCTACACAGGGCAGCAATGAAGGGTAACGTGGCTGTATTTTGCTCCTTTTACCCACTTGACGTGCAGGCAGGATTCTTACACCCCAACCCCCTGCGAGAGGCGAGGTGCCTTTGCTCAACATTAGGGGGTTGGACTAGATGACCTGTAGGGGTCCCTTCCAACCCAAAACATTCTATGATTCTATGAACATTAGCTCACTGTTCCTCCCAATTCTGCCTCAGATGCCCATGCCCTGGAGCGGTACAAGCAACACAAACAGAGTACAAAAAACCCCAGCACTAACGTCAACTCATCTTTCAAAAGATCTTGAGAACACAGTTGTCCCCAAAAATTAATTGAAGATCCCAGCTGAGGACAAGAGGAAAGTTCAGCCTGAAGGTGTACACTAACAGCGATTTCCCTGGGAACTCCCCCTCCTCTTGGTTTTATGATATTTCAAAATAAACTCAAAAATCCAGCTCAAGAAGAATAATAGGGGGGTTGGATGAGTAATTTAAAAATTAGCTTCTAAATGCAAGTCTGCCCTTTTGCACTTATGACTGCTGTTGAAATGAAAGAAAATGCTGATATCTAAACAATTGACTGATATAATTTAAAAAAAAACCAACCAAAACACAAAAAAATAACACCCAGCCCCTCAGAATTACAGCACAGGTGGTGGAACCCCAGCAAAAGTTAGTCCTACAGCCCCAAGCTATACATCTGGAGCTTCTAAGTTCTTCTATGCTTGGTTTTCATAACCTTTGGGAATTTAAAAAAAAAAAAAAGAAACAAGCAAAAGAATGAAACCAATATTTGCAAGTGGTGAAATTTATCTGTCACAGCAGCTATTAATATTTTCACAGTTAAAATATGCAAAATCAGAGAAAAATTGGCAAGTATAAAGCATGTCCTTGTATGTAGAACATCCTAGAAAAGTCTTCCAAGGAGCTTCATTTGCAACCATTAGGCTCTCGCAGATAAAATATTCTCCAATTAAAGTAACAAGCAGCAGCACTGTTATATTTTAAGTTTTCTCTTCCAGCCCATCCCACGGTCAGCGGGAGCCTGTGACCACAGAGATTTGCCTACGGACATTAGCAGCCACGGGAGTACCTCTCCCTGGTCAACCAGGTTCAGGAGGAGCATTTATCATTCGTTCTTTGATTCGAGATGCAAATCCCATCCAGCACGATGCTTTTTGTCTGAGTGAACATTATTTTTATAAGCATAAAAAAGACCTAACTAATTTACTGGAGCTCATCCTATGCTACCAAGAAGACTAAGCTATAAATACATGCATTAAATGGGTTTATCAGAGTTTAGCAGAAGTTACGCAAACTGAAGAATTTAAGCTACTACTAGAGTCCTGAAGAGTATCTAGCAATAAAGCCAGCAACAGGAAAACCAAAACAGTCTTCTCCAAAAACGTAGACATTGACCGGTGCCTTGGAGTAGCTCCGCTGCAGACATTAGTGCCCTGGGAGTCAGTTGCTGGCTCCTCACTCCGGTGGCTTGGTTGCCCTCGCCTCTGCCCATTTTCATCCCCTGCCCCAAGGAGCTGCTACTGGCCCAGGACCACTCCTCTGGCAGGGGACACCTCCACCCGCGGGGACACCACCGCACACCGGGTGCCTTTGCCATTGCATACAACGCAGTCTTAAGCAGGCAGCCGCCCTCCTCACATGGCATTGAACCACCCAGTCAAAATAATTTCTGTAATATCTCACTATACCACCAGGGTGGTTGAGTAACTTAAATGTATTTGAATACTTGTTTCCACCAGGGTTATGCACACTATGAAGAAATACGCATTTACTGAACACGATTTGAGGGATGCAGTAGCCACATACCTTCATTAAAGAAAAAAAGCAATTTAAACATCCTTTAATTGAACAGCTAAATGATTTTTTTTTTTTTTTTGCTTAATAGACAGCACAAGACCTAGGCTTCCTAGTCCAAGTGCTGTATATACAGGAGAAACCCTTACTCTTCAGTCTTTCATGATTATTTCAGCAGTACTTGTAGAAGGCTGGATGGAAGAACACTACTGTGTTGGTACCAAACTTATAAATAATTATTGAAAACATGTACAATTATGGACGAATTACTTGGGGACATTCATAATGCTTGTGAAATATTTATGAAGAAAATACTCGCAAGTGTTAGGCTCTAGGAATAGAGAAAACAAAAGCTGGATCTTTAAAAAAAAAAAAAAAGCACTCTGCTCTGCTAGCACTGCAGCGATGGTCGAGGAGCAAAGCGGCACCCTCACGGGTGGTTTGTGCTGCCGAATTAAAGTCGCGTTTGCCAACTTTCAGACCTCACGCAAGGAGCAGTTGCCATCTCAGGTGGCTCCCGAAATGCCATCAAGTCCCAAGGGAGCCGCCTCTACGTCAACGTGACCGGCCACGCTGCAACCCAGCGCGGGGAGAGGGGGATCCATAGCTTCCCCTGGTAACTGCAGGGAAAAAAGTTTGGGAAAGCAGGATCCAGCGCCGGAGTTAAACTCTGCGGGGAGTTCAGTTTCACCGAACTGCATCTCCAGCGTTCTTCGAGGCAGAGCAAACATTTTTTCATTTCCATCCTGTTTATTCATTCTTCTCCTGATTTTCGTTTACAAACATTTCCCAGGTTGGCACCAGGGCTCGGGAAGGCTGCAGCGGAAGGGAGGACGTTCCACCAGCGGCCCCCGGTTGTGTTGTACGGGGCATTAACACCCTGCAAACACAGCATGGGGGCCAGAGACACCAACTCAAGGCATCTGCTCCTGGGGGCCGTGTACGCCCTCCCCAGCAGCACCGACTGGCGTGGGTTAACCCCGGCCGGCAGCTCAGCCCCCCCAGCAGCTCGCTCGCTGCCCCCACAGCGGGATGGGGGAGAGAATTGGAAAAGTGAGAAAGCTGGGGGCTGAGCTAAAGGCAGTTTAACAGGTAAAGTAAAAGCCCCAGGTGCAAGCAGAGCAAACCAAGGGGTTCATTCCCTGCTTCCCATGGCAGGGGGTGCTCAGCCACCCCCAGGGCAGCCGGGCTCCATCACCCGTAACGGTGACTTGGGCAGGCAAACACCATCACTCCAAACATCATCCCCTTCCTTTTTCTTCCCCCAGTTTCTATGCTGAGCATGACACCCTATGGTCTGGAATACCCCTTATGGCCAGTTGGGGTCAGCTGTCCTGGCTGTGCCCCCTCCCGGCTTCTGGTGCCCCTGGCAGAGCTGAGAAGTCCTTGCCTGGTGTAAGCACTACCCAGCAACGACTGAACCATCAGTGCGTTATCAACATTCTTCTCAAACTAAATCCAAAACACAACACGATGCCAGCTACTAGGTAGAAAATCAGCTCTGTCCCAGCCAAAACCAGGACGCTGACCTGGGAAGAAGCCAGTTCATGGTGCCACTGCCCCTAGAGACACAAGGCCACCCTGCCATGGTCCCCTCACGCAGGGACCCAACTGTGGGACCTGAGCCCGCAACCCCACATCCCAGCATCTTCCTCTGCCTGCTTTGCACAGGGAGGGTAGGACACACGGCAGCCACCGCCTGTGCATCTTCACCAGCTCCAACCACAGCCTGGGCGCTGCGGTTACCGAGACGCAGATATTCAGAGAGACGCAGAAGAGAACCTGGTCGCTGGAGCGACACCCCAGCGTGCAAGCTGGTATTTGAAATAGGACACAAATATGCAAACCAACCAACCTGAAGCGCTGCTTTTACTGATAAAGCGTGTCAAGACGCATTGCTCAGCAGAGCAGTTTGCTTTCAGGAGGTTATTGACTCAACCGAGTTTTAACAAAATAATGTCACACGAGGCGAATACAGAATCAGGTGCTTTGAGGACTACAGAGGTGTCCCAGTGATTCATGCCAACAGCTTTAAGGACACTAACCTTTAACAGAGTCGAATGCCTTTTTTGATTCAGAGCCCTTAAATCAGTGTGGAGAAGAGCAACTACCTTTCTTTTTTTTTTTTTAAGCTTTACCCAGAGAAAGCTTAAGTGAATATTTTTAAAATCTAAATTAATTATAAGCCAAAAATATGCATATAAACCCATCTTATAATCTGAAACCGTTCAGAGGTAAATCACATATAAAACCACCTTATAAAGAATTTCAAACTGTTCAGAGGTAAGTCACACGTGATAAAGCAGTGCTTCTAATTAGTTTTAATTAGAAATCTGTAGTAAATTCCCATGAATTATTTAAATTGATCTTGAAAGATATTGGGGGGGTGGGGGAGTATTTTCCCCTGCGTTCACTCCACTCTTCTCAGCAACAAAGCTCTCTGATCAAAGGATATTTTCCCTCGATTGCCTATTACACAATGCGAAGGCATTTCTCAGATGAGAGCACAGAGCACGCACACGGCTGAGATTCACGAGATGCAACGCTGCATAATTTAGTTTAGGAAGATCTACATCTAACTCCAGTCTAAAATTAATATGAAGTGATGCTACATGGGCAAACTCAGTCCTACAGCAGTATTTCATTCCAGCGACTAGCAAGGCCCAGTGTAAATAGGCTTAGATCAGTCCTAAGGTTCAAAGCATCAGTCCTTACCTCAGCAGACCCTAAGAGAGAAGAGGTGCTAAAGGAAGTGGAACGTTCTCATCACGGTAGGGACATATGAAGACTCAAAAGGAGCAAGGGCTTGGCTGTTACATGCGATAACCACGCTGGGGATAATCACCCCGAGACTCACCGTGCCTACGGCCTCACGGCCATCGCACCACCAAACCCCGCGGCGCACGCGAAGGATGACAGCAAACGCGGTAGCAACTCTCCAGCAGACTCAGGGGTTGCAAGGAGAAAGACTGAAAAGGAAAGACCCTGCCCGCGGGGGAGAGCGGCGCGCACGCGCTGGCAGAGAGCCAGCTGAAGACGAGATTTCCCTCACACGATCTTGTTTATGAGCCCGCATTTACACGTGCCTGGAAATGCCACCTGAGAACAGACCACAGAAATTCTTCACGTGCCCACCGAGGGGAAGGTTTGCAAAAGCCAAGCCGTGTGTAAATTGGCATCGTCACATAAGCCACGTGTGGAAAAATTCTTTTGATATCACTATGAACGTAACCACACAGGCGCAATTCCTCCGTTAAATCTTCCTAATACAGTGAGAGGTCTTATCAAAAACTAGTGTTTTAATTTGCCCATAGGAAATGCCAACCTATCACCAGCAACCACTGCAGTGTTTTGCCTTGGCTTTCAACACCAGCATCTCCACGTCAGCTGTGGAGACTGAACATACCTGAGTGCTGTGATTAGACAGTGTGGATTAGAAACAAATCCTCTAATCAATCCCAATTACCAGATATTAATGCAATTCACAGAGCAGTTTTGGTGAACACCAACTAGACTTCTTTAAGGGGAAATTAAATTAGAAGTGCTAAGAAACAGATTAGTTTGGACCATATTAAAGCGTACAGATAAGCTCCGAGTTTATATGATCCAATTCTTGGTCCTTCTGACAGCTTTGAAACACATCTGTAACTTGGTCCTGGGACCAAACTGTACGTCATCTGCAGAAAAGCTCTTCTCTGCATGCAGTGTAGAGATGTACTCCTGAATTTAATCTACTGATGCTCTCCTGTGTCGAGGGACCCGCTCACGGAGAGGTAGCCAAAGTTCATTAAACAGAAAAAAATAATACAATAAATAAATATCAATAGTCAAAGCGTCCCAGCGCAGCAGAAGTTGCTGGTGGGAGGTCTGGGGCTCCTTGAGTCCTGGCTCCTCCATGTGTTTGCCAGACCCGCTCTGGGGTACATCAGCCTCGAGGCAGAGGAGCGCGCCAGGGGAGCGGGTGCCCGCAGGCTGCCGGGGGGCGCTTGGCCCCTGGGTAGAGGAGCCATCGCTGAGATGGCAAGTGCCAAAAGCACCCTGACCCCCTTCGTGTGAGGGCGTGCAAGTACCGGGGGTTATTGCATTCCTAACCTGGAGGACTCAGCCTTGCTGGAGCGCGGTACCCGGTACAGACGGGTGGGTGTTACAGCCACCAGACGCGCGTTGGTCCTTGACCGAGTGCTCCACCACGATTCGCCCCCGCCGCAGAGCGGGCTGCCGCAGGGGGACCCCCGCGGAGTTACACCAAGTCATTTGGGAACAGCAGCCGACACAAAGCACACGAAGGGGGCAGCTCAGACACATCCTTTCAGCCCTTCCCGAGATGACACAGTCGCTGGGGGAGCTTGTAAGCCCACCTGGCCAGCAAACGTGCGTTAAGGAGGAAAAACGTAAAGAAATCCTTTGAATTCAGGAGCCAAACTAAAAATTTAGGCACCAAAGAGAATTTAAAAGTGTGAAAAGTCTTAGCATACCAAAACCCACTAACATAATAGCTAATACCTCCTGCGGTACAATCAAAAGTCATGAAAAGGGCTATCACCGACACGAGGGATGAGTTGCTGCAAGGGCAGAGGGATGTCATCTCAAGCAACGAGTACCCGAGGTAAATTTGTTCTTCAGAAGAGCGAGGCAGAGGATCTGCAGCTAGCAAGGCTACAGCTCCCCAGGATGGTTTGCACATTTGCAACCAGCTCCCCTGTGCATCTCCAGCTTCAGAGGGTCAGTTATCTCCTCGCACAGCGTGGGTACCAGAGCCGTTCTCCCCATCCCTCCCTGCCACCGGCACCCACAGAGGCACCAAAGGTGATCTGCTCGGAATTGCCCTGTAGCTTTCAAAAGCATCTTTTTTTTTTTTCTCTCCTTTCAAAATGGTCCGAACCCTGTTGAGTCAAAGACCTCGTTTCCACTCCCAAGGCACGGGGCTGAGGGAGGGACGGTGTTGCGGTGCCTCCATTACATTTCAGAGCTCTTGCTGCTCTTGCTTTTCCTTTTAACTGTCCTAAGATGCCATCCACAAGCAGAGAACAGCTTTAGGAAGTACAGGTATATAAACCTACACAAGCGAGTGAAACACATTAACCTACTCACACAGAATCTCCTAAAAAAAAAAATAAAAATAGCTATTTACACCAAAATTAGAGGTTATCTACCTGCCCACCACACCGCCACCAATAGGGAATTAAACTATTAGGGCAGAAAATCATAGATCACTTCCCCAAATTCAAATGCAGAATCAGGGAAGCCTTTGGAGCATCTGCAGACTGAAACCTCCACGTGAGCACCAGGTTGGTGCCAGGAGAACATTCACTCTGTGCCAGGCCCTTCATCACCATCCGTGGCTTAAAATGATCTCCATCTTACAGGAGGTAAGTGAACATGGAAACACAATCCTAAAATCTAAATAGGGAAACCATGTTCCTGTTGGGCAGGCTGTGCTTGGGGCAGTTCTCTGACATTTTCTCAAGTCAAGTTCCAGTTTGTCCCCCTCTCACCACCAAAGCTTAGCTCCCAGGCTATGCTAAACACCGGCAAAATGCAGCGTCCAGCTTCCATGAGCTATCTTTAAAAATAAGAATTCTTAGAAATCATTTATAAAATCCTAAGGGTCACCTGCCAGTCCGTTATTCTTTATTACAGGGGATTCTGACCTTCCCTGTCATTTTACAATTCCTATATTTAAATAAATCTAAATATTTTCCTAATTACAATTTGCAACAAGAATTTTATTATTCATTGGATAATAGCTTTAAAATATGCAATTACATTTTCATAATGGATTCATTACTGTCTTGATATCGTATTCTTAAAACATAGCAATTTTCCATTGAGAACATATTTCTATATTAATTTCCATAAGACAGTTTTAAAAGCTAGATTAATATACTTTCTATTTACTATATAAAAAAATTGGTTTCCATTAAATCTGAATGAATAATTTGCAATTAATAACTTATTTGATGGGTTTGGGCGTTTTCTTCTCCCCCCTTCCTTGAAATTATCCTTGTTCATCGCTTAATTCAAATTTCATCTGCAAGCCTTGCAAACTGAATTATGAATAGTTCAAAAAATTCAAGATGTAATCTAGCTACCTTATAAAATTATTTCTAATAACAGAGTAATGGAAGAGCCCCAGTCTTGTATTCAAAACAGTTTGGAAGTTAAAACTTTGTCAAACTAAGGAATTAGCAACTCTTCGAATGAACCCATTTTTACAGCCTTCAAAAAAGAAAGAGCTCAGGAGTTCACTGAAGAAGAGCACCTTCGAAACTTCTCGCCCTATCCCATTTTTTCCAGTGTACAGGATACAGCAGAAGAAAACACAGATATATTAGATTTAAAGTAAAAAGATGGAACTGCGAGACGGGTACCCATCTGAGCAGAAGTGACCCCCGTATTCTTGGGTTTGTTTTGTTTCCGAGATCGGAACCAGAGAATGAAATTCGGTTGTTCATCAAAATTTTTGGTTTCCCAGTGAGCAATAAAAAAAAGTCCCCACACCTGGCATTCCCAAATTTGTAAAGGATTTTCCCTGGAAAGCAGAACTTTATGAAATCAGTACTTTGGCTAGGAACAACTCACATAAGCACCGTATTTTTCCCACTTAAAATATTCTTTCCAATGCATTTTTTTTAATCTACTTCACTCTCATCAGAGAAGCAGCAAACTTCAAGCGTTGTTACTTCCCTGGTGATAGGTTCCAGCACCTGCAGCGGTGGGGAGCCCTTCACTTCATGCCCTGGCCAACGTACAGGGGGGAACTTGTCAGCGTTGCCTGCAGCAGGGTCAAGGCTTAATATACAGGAGATCATCTTTAAAACTTCCATCATGCCTGGAACTATAACTCTGCAGCCAGCCCAAACAGGCCTGGAGGCAGAGAACGTGCTCTACAGCACAAACACCAGGCTATACCCACTTTTATAACTTGCTATATAATTTTAAACTACATCTGACTCGGTGGCAATTTGTAAAAAGAAGCTGCATAAAAAGGATTGAAAATTATGTATCATTTTGCTAATCAGCCCTAACTATCGCCAAGCAGGTTAGTCAGCTGGCTTAATACGACTGCAAGAACATCAGTGTTTTAATGGCAATACAGTAAATTATTGCCAGTTTTCCATCCATAAAAAAAAATAAAAAATCCATAAAAAAATAAAGCTACAGTTTTATTGTTGAAAAAAAATATAAAGAGCATACATCTCTCTGCTTCTTTTACAGTTCCTGTATTAAATCTGACACACCATCTTTACCCTGGGCAAAGCGTAACGTCACGTTTTGGTGCCGCGAGTCTCCTGCCGCACCCAGGTTTGCTGGACTAGAACTTTAACGTGGTAGAAAAAGAAACCCCGTAGGTGCTGGCACCCATAGCAGGAGAGTAAGTGCTTATGATCAAGCTACAAACTTCTGTCATTGGATGGGCTCAAGCACTTTGCTATTTCCAGGGTAATTTTATTCAGGTGGAGGTTAAGATCTGGGAAATCACAACCATTTCTGTGCTTTTCAGCTCCCCGCACAGAAGCTCTTTACGAAGCCTGGCGGAGCTGTTGTTACAGATGCTTCCAACCAGCCCATGGGTTTGACTTCTCCAGGCTGGCCTCCCGAGGATGGCAGAGCAGGTCATTCGCCCTTGTCCCTCAGGTCAGCTGCCACTATACAGCTGACTTTCTCGGAAAAGTACACAGAAAAACAGCAGCTATAAAGACATGGGAGAGGAAATATAAAAAGACAGGAGAAAGCAATTTTCCATACCCCATAAATACCGCAAACACTCTGAACTGTACATAAAGTTCCTTTATCAGACCACCTTGCCTAAATAGTCTACCTTTAGGTAAAACCCCCGCAGCTCATTTAGCCAGCACTGAAGGGTAAAGCAACACAGAGACAAGGGAAGAGAAGCAGGAGGATCTGACTGCTCCATCTTAACCAGCAAGAACCCCTCAGGAATGAAGCTGACACAACCAAACTTGGAATTACCAAGGGCCTTCACCACGTTGTATTTATCACAGTCGATACTGAAGAGGCACAAATGACATTTTCTACAGGACAGAATTTGCCACAGAGCTGTGTCCATGTAATGCACCATGTACTGAGCTAGCTATTATTTTGGGGGGTAAAACAAAGCAATTATTTTGCTTAAGTATCACATAACTTGTCAAGAATTTATGGATATCACCACTGGGGACACATTTCTCCTTTGCCTCCTTTTCTTAAAATCCAAGATGTCTGATCCAAAGCTAGGAGAAAGGAAAAAAAAAAAAATATCCTTTGCCACCTTCAGTTTTCTATATTCATGCTTTTAAGTGATTTAGGAAAATCTCTTTACAAGTAACAGCTCTGTGTTCAAAGGATGGTACTGGGAAGCTATAATGTACTGCAAGACAGAAAACACATTGAGGAATTTTCATAACGCACAATAAATCAATGTGGATTTTTCAGACTGCTCAGATTTACACTCTTTTCATGACACAATGGCTAAAGAAAGACCTAAACTATTTGCCTTTTGATAACCCCAGGACATCATTCCTCCTTCAGGATAGCCGAGCATCTGAACATGCAGAGGAACAGACAACAGAGCTGGTGGCTTCTGCGTAACACGCAATTGAAACCCCTTTAACAGAGCTCTGTAACTGAGCGTCAGAAGAGTTATTGACAAAGTCTTAATAAAGCAGAATCACAAGATAAATAAGTGTACAAAGTCTTGAAGATCCAAATATCAAGATGGACTAGAGGACAGGTTTCCAACTACCCCCTTCTGCTCCTGGCAGAATCTACAAAGGAATATTCTGTGCCAATAACCCTGAAGCCCTTGCTCAAATCTGTAGTTTAGTTTAGGACTAATACAAATTATATTTAATCCCAAGTGATTTAGCACCATCTTCTATAAGAACTTAAGATACTTCCAAAAATAAAAGCACATCTTTCTTCCTGGGAGCCTCCCAACTTAACTTCCTTTATGCATCCACATTTGCTATAGGCTTAACTCGTTTTTCTCAGTTTTAGAAGCAAACAGAGGCTTGTCTTAGCTGCGCTTAACAAATAATTTCCCTTTTTGTTCTCCAATTGACATATGCTACACTCCAGCAAGTCAAATTGGGTTATATTAGTGATCAAACTATATAAAATAACACAGCAAGGCTGGCTGATGCAACACGGTGTAAAGTGGTTCCATGGGTTGGACTTGATAGGATTAACTCGATGAGTGACAGTAAGCATCGCAAGAACCACGCGGGGAAGAAGGAGGGGGAAAAAATATAGGAGGAGGCCATTACTGGCAGATTAAATATAGAAACAGAAGCTATTCAACTTGCCTTTGTAGATTCCCCCCTCTTTTTCTAACCCTCCCTCCCACCAAATCAGCCTAAGCAGACGTTGCCTCTTATTTCTTCTACAGATCTCAATACATCTCCCTAACTTCCCGAGTTACTGGATATGACAAGCAAACAAAACCTCTCTGCTTAAGCATGCCAAAACATGGCCCGTATGTACCTATAAGCTGTATAGGAGTGGATGTTTCATTTGCTAACCTGCTTGAATAGCTATCAAAATTAAATTCTTTAAGCACGTTGCCTACAGGTTTTTCCAGAGCGGGTACCTAAGTAGAAGCCACATCCAGCTAAGTGGGCAACGTGGCTCAACACGCTCGGAGGCGGTTCATGTAGAGTAAGTCAAAGACTCTTAACGGTATGAAGCCAGAAGTCTTAATTTGCTCATTAACGGAGAAATTCTCCAAGGAGATAATAAAGAAATAACTACCACTGACAGCAAATTAAATCGGCTGATGCAGACATGAAATCTATATCTGGTACAGACAAGGAAATTATATCCAAGAGTTAGTTAACTCATTTGTAACCATCCCTTCATCTGGGAAGTACAAACACCTCGAAGGAAGCTGATGGAGACTATGAATCCGGAGAGTCCAGTCATCACATCACAGTGAAGAATAAGATTTGTATCATATGAATAACAGGATCTGAATAATCATGACAGATTCAGTTCGGGTTTAGAGCATAAAAGGTGGTTACATGCACACCCCACCCCCAATAAAACTCAATTTTGATCCCTAATTTCTTCTGGGAAATTTGAAAGATGCAATATTAACAATAACTGCTGTACAGTAACGTCTCTAAAGCACAGAGTTATTATTTCTGGCTGTAATCACAACTGGGTCAAATCAGCACTCAATTTTGTGAATCTCAAATGCTGCTGCTGATCTGGAGACAAGATTGGCTAAATCCAGTTGGGAAAGGCTGAAAGTAGCCTAAATCTAAGCAGCAAATGAATATTCAAGTATTGGTGACTATTTTCAAGAGACCTGGCATCCAAATAGTCTCGATTTGTTACACAATTAGTCTGCTAATTAGACGGTGTTAACGTCTCAGCCATCCAACCCCCTTCCAGTCGATGGGGGCTTTGCCATAGACCAGAATGCTAACAATTACACCTTGGATTTTGTTTTCTTTTATTAATTATTTCAAAGGATCAGTATTAGAATGAATTACAAATGAAATAATTTTGGGGAAAACATCACGTTTTTGCCAATGGAATGCTTTTAACACTTCCCAGGAGAAAAAAAAGCCACTCCCAGATGAACAAAGTAAAATTTAAGCTTAAATTCTTAAGATTCTTCCCACAAGAGAAATAACTGATATGAAATAGCTTTTATTAAAGTGATGATTAAAATTTGGAAGGTAAATAGAGATCCTTTGTAAAAATTGGGAAATCAATATTGGAAGCTGCACTTCCTCTTGGGTATGTGCAAGCCCTGTAAAAATAGATGCAAATAACAAAAATTTGTCGTGCTTTCATCTTATTTATGCTATGCCTGTTCTTGTTGCTTGGAACAGGCACATGGCACAATAATTTGTTATTTGATTTTCAAGCATTGATGGAACCCCAGGTTTCAGAATTCCTGAAACCTCTGATTTTTTTAAATGGAGAAAGAAAAAAAAAAATTAAAGTATTGACTAACTGAAGTGTAAGACCACGTATGAAAGGAGCGTGCATCCACGTTGTGTCTCTTCTCATTGCAATTATGGTTGGAGTTTGCTCTCCCTCTCTTCCAGGTTTGGGAATACTCCAAGCACCGTTAGACTGATGGTATGTGACAACGCGTCGTCTGCTCTGACTTACTGACTGGGTTGTCATGGGAAGCAGTGCTCAAAAGGACATTTAATAAAACACATTTGGGTTGTCTAAGTAGCTAGCTAATGGAGTCAAAATTGGATGCAAATGTCGACAGCTCCGAAGTAAAAAGTGTTCTTGAGAGACGGAGCCCTCTGCATGGTTCTCACAAAAGAGCAGAAAGATTTGCAATTCCTCAAGTCAAGAACATGATGGAGTAAACTACTGCTGAGCACGATATATTCAGTGAATCTTAAGAGGTCTTTTGGAACTGAGGAAAATCATTAGCTTAACAGAAGAGCTCGTCTCAGAGGAACAGAGCTTCACCAAATACACAGGAATCTTCCTGCTTCTCTTGGGGAGCGGTCGATCTCCAGATACATTTGATCACTCATGCTTTTTTTCCCAGGAACAGACAGTTAAAGCCATTTAAGAATTTAAATACGATGGGAATGGACGTCCCTTTCCTCCAAAAGCCTTCAAAATTTACATCTTCTAAAGGCACAATTCAGTTGCAGCCTTTGAAATACATAGGTGTTTTCTTTAATAAGCCATTTATTTCAGAGGCTCCGTAGGTAGCTGAAAACAGGTAAAAATGACAGCTCTGAAAATGCCTCAAGGCTTTTCTTTTTAATTTCTAAGGATTGATAAATTTATCATCCAAGTAGAAAGATACTAGAAGTAATGAACACTGAGACAACTCGCCTCAAAGTATATTTTACCTTCTCTATGCTTGGAGGCGTAGAAAAAGTAAAGAAATTAAGGGGTGGGGGCAGGGAAAAAAAAAAAAAAAATCATCGTCCTCAGCACTTCCAGAAAGTCAATGTTGAAGGGAAAAGACTGTCAAGCTGCCAACCAGCAACTTCCCTGTATCAATGTCTCCCTCTCCCAACCTCTTCACGAGTCAAAAGATCACATTTAACACAGGTTGAGCTCATAATGACCAAAGCTCCCGAAGACAAATTAAGCAAAATGTCAGTGCCCCTGTCAATCTTCATCACATCCCCGAGGCAGGGCAATCACATCTCCAGCACAGGAATCAGAGTTAAGTTTCCCTAGCTCTGGTTATCAAAGCAGTGAAGAGAAAAAAAAAAAAAAAAAAAAAAAATATTTGCTCAAAGCAAACCAGGCTAAAGAAGAACAAGTTTGGGTGCACAAACAGGGAAATGCAGGAACAAGCAAATCCAGAAGGAAGAAGAGAGCAAAATGAATTCACTGACTGGAAAGCAAAGGTTCAGGTTGGACGTGACTCTTTTCTGAAGGAACTGAATCACCATAACACAGGAAGGAAAATAGCTCTCAAAACGTAACCTCTTTCTATTTCTCAGATATGCAGAAGACAACCATGATTTTTGCCAGTTGATTACATTTTCATGCAAGCTTCAGGAATATCTTTTGGATTTTATTAGATTTCGGATTGATCATAACTAGCATTCCAGCTCAAAATATCCTTTTCTCCCCTTCATTTGATTAAATCCCCTCATGAGTGAATGAGTTTGTTGAGGGCTCCAGCAACTTGCGTTTAATTCCTTGCTCCTTGGAGAGGGTCAGACCGCAGGATGTATGGACTGTCTTTGGGATGGGATAGGATACGGGAACCCTACGCTTGCTGTAGTACTTCTGCATTGCTTTTACAGATACTGTCAAGAACGGTTCCCCTAAGGACACATCAAACCCACGTCCCCACATGTCAACACAAAGACCACTCGGGGCTAAGATGCTCGGCGAGTACCAGCGTGCCGGGGGGGCTCTGCAGAGGTCCGTTAAAAACACAAAATATTAAACCCACTGAGACTGATGGTGCCATACAGCCTTACGGGGAACCTGAAGCGTGCCAGGTAAGGGCTTCTCCAGAAAAATCTGCACATAGCCTTAGGGATTCTGCAGTGGCTTTAACAGCCTGGTGGGACATCTCCTGGGTCTCCTCTGGATAGAGAAGCAAGCGTGTTCTCGGGGGGTTTTCAAGAGCAATCTGAACAAGGCTGAACAGGTCAGAAATTTTGCCTCAGGTGCATATTCAAAACGGCTGCTCTAATTCTCCTTTTCATCAGAGGGAGAGTAAAATAGCCCTGCCCACTGACTCGGATTAACTGGGACTTTCTGTCGCTGTTTGACTCCACAGTGTCCCATAGGGAAAGCCCCAGATGCCAGCTGAGAACCACGGGTGCTGGGGGACACAGATAGCTCTGGAGGATTGCACGGGGGCTGCCTCTAAGCACCCTACCTGTGCTGCCAAAAATAACACCATGTCTTGCAAGCAACACCGTTACGGACTTTTAAACGACGCTGCGCACTCGGAAAGCAACCGGTAAACTGTGCCAATAGGCATCCTTTACAGCTCTGCTACGTAATTAATAACACAACTCTATATGTAAATAGCATTGCAGAAGACTGAATATTAGATGTTAATTCATTATGAAGAATTTCCTTCCCAGGTGACACATCCGATGGAGAGCCTAATACAGCTTTTCCATGATGACTTGGTTGGCTCCACCATGCAGTTGTTAAATAAAAGGAGAGAAGCGGAGGGGATTGGAAGCAGGCGGTTGTTAGCACCCATTTACATCCCCAAGGAGGAGAGCACAGGGACAGGGCGGAACAAAACCCCATCGCCAGGAGCTGGCGGCGCCTGACCCGAGATTCTCAGCTGATGACCTGGAATATCAGCGATAGGGATTGCAACCCCAGCATTTTAGGCAGCCGTTCTTAATCATCACAAAATAAGTTTTAGCCGTGTCCTTACAAGTCCCGTTACTTGTTGACTTTTCTGCTCACAGTCTCAGAGTCTATTTTGGGTGACTTTGCAATTCTTTCTGTTCTTCTTCCTAAGGCTAAACCGTAAATCTGCATTCTGCAGAGTGCGCCAGTTAAGCATTTCCTCTAAACACAAATGTTTTCTGCTTCATGGGAATTATCTGAAACCTCAAAGCCAGTTCTACCACCAACACTTATATACGAGCACAAAAATATTCATACACATATAGTTCAAATTCTAACCCCATAAGAAATCTGTAGTGGATCAAAACCTTGATTAATCTGGAGACCCTTACACAGACCGATGTTTAACATAAATTTTTTGAACCTCATTTGACCAGATTTATACACATTTATAGAATGAGGTGATCCGACCAACCGATTAGCCATGAAATCAGAAGCGTTCAGTATGCAAAGTCTTAGAAGATTAGACACCCACGGGAGGACCACAGCGACACTGTGCTTGAAATGCTAATTGTGTGGAGGTAGGGTTCCACCTGCCAAACAGTCTGCCAGCAACATCACAGGCTTCTAATGGCTTTAATTAAAGGTCTTGTGTTTAGCCACCTTAGTTTAGACACAAAATTAAAGTTACAGTGATTGCCATTCACATCAATAAAGCGTTTTCCAAGGTCTGACTTTTTTGTAACCCAGTGTGTTGCTTTCACATACAGCCACACGGGCCTCCAGCCTTCGCCAATAAATCCTCATTATTGAGGCGCTTTTATTATATTAAACTACATGCACCTTCCAAGGAGAAAAAAAAAAAAAGCCTTATTGCCACTGAAAGAAAGGATGGATGGCAGAGCATGATTTACAGTAATTAGCAAGATTAAGAACCACAATTAACTGCAATTAGACAACAGAATATTAAAGGAGAAAAAATACCAAGCGGTATGTCAGTAAATAAATACAGGGACGCTGCAGTTCCTTGCAGATGAAGCAGAGCAGAGCTGGTCAGCCCGAGTCACAGGCCAAAACGCTTCTTTACGCCGATGAAAGCGTATGTAATGCAGGAGCACAATCCGAGTAAAATCATTTTCAGGGTTGATGTAACAGGACCACAACCACATGCAAATGCAAGATCCACAGATACCTACTTCCCCGAGGAGCGAGTTTATAGCACTGAAAGCTCATGGGTAGCAAGCTTAGCTCGCAAATAAAGAGAGAGATGCAAGATGTTTATAAAACATAAGAGCCTTCCAGTATCCCAAACAGCTTTGACTTCTTTGCTTCTGGAAAATGAGTAAATCAACACTATTTCTTAAAGAAGTTTATTTCTTCCTGTGAGGTCTTCTGTCCACTCCAGTGCCGTACCCTGCTCCTCCTCTCCCTCCCTTCATTCCTCCAGCCCAAGGACCAGCCAGATCTGGCTTAGGCTCCGGGACTGTTTTCCAGTGTTGCTGGTAACAGCAAACGAGTCCATGTTTTTTCCCCTCCTCTTTCCCAGCCCAGATTCTCTCAAAGCCACCGATGGGCAGAAACTGAGGCACCCTCCACCCAGGTGCAAGTGCAGGAAGAGGTGATGCTTGCCTGGCTTCTGGCTGCTTTTTTTTTTTTTAATAACTCCTGATGAGGATATTCTCTAAGGTCAAATTTCCCCCTGGAGGAGCGGGATGGACAGCAGAATGCTTTGCCACCACAGAGCTGACAAGGTCGTTTGGTAGGGGCTTGTTTCCTTCTTTCAAGCAGCAGTTGCCACCAAAACACTCAGCCCCCCAGCATCCAGCAGGCTGGCCCACAAAAGGGCAGGGAACTTCTGAGCTTTGCACAGCTTGCCAGCTTGATTTTGCCAAGAGGACAAAAAGGTTGTTGGAGCAGTATGAGGTTGGGTTTTTTTTTTCTCCAGTTTGACAAATATTAGAAGACGTTTTCTGAAACAGATCCTCACAGTCAACAGGTCTAATGTAAAGTCAGTGAGCCACATCGATGGCTTCAGTCTGCACTACAAATAAAGCCAGCGGCAGAGCTGTGCTGCTCAGATTTAAGAGGTACTCAAAGGCTGTTCCCAGTTTGTGAAATATCCCTTATTTACTTGTTCGCAAGGGTCTGTCCAAATCCAACACATCTGTCTTCTCACAAATTTGGAAATCAAAAAGGAAAAATTTTACACTACTTTCTCTCATTACTCTCCATAGTCTAAATCATAACTACTCATCTCACATCAGAATATTTACCAGACCCTATCCTATAAGCAACTCAGACTTACATATATATATATATTTAACTGAAGAGGACCATACTGAATGCAACAAGTCTCCCCCCACAGCGCAAGCCCAGTAATCACCAGATTAGTACCAGGAATCAGCAGAAATTATATTTTCCTCAAAAGTTATGTTTTCCCCAAAGCCACTTAGAAGATCATTCTCCAAACCAGAACAATCCAATTCAAAATTCTCCATCTGAGAAGTTTAACTTGCCTTGGTTACATTTGTGTAGGCACCTACCTACCTGGGAGCCTTCTTGTAATGGAGTCTGAAACAAGCAGTTCCTTGAAGAACAGTAACCGAGGTGTTCATTGTACTATAGGAAATGAAAATAGAAGCTTTCCACATCTTACCCCTGCAGTATTATACTTGCTATTAGGGCTAATGATCTATTATATCTGGATTTCAGTAAAATATTCAATATGGAAACTGAATTCAAGAGGAAGAGACAGGCATGCCAAAAAGAGCTGTAGGTGGAAAAGGGTAAGGAAGGTAGCCCGCAAGCCGCACAAAGGTTAGTAACTCAATTCTTGAAGTATCAGCCTTATAACTGACTGGTTTTAAGTCCTTACGGATTTTTGTTTGGTACCAACCTGAATATGCTAATTAAATTAGCTAACAGAAGTCAGGTGGGTTCATTTACTGGGACCTCTCAGAAAGCTCAGGAAGGAGCTCCCTGATGCCGAGCCACAGAACGACTCAATATTACCCCTACGTGTAGAGACACAGAAAGCTGGCTGTCGTTAAGTGACAGATGATGCTCTTTGCAAGCAACAACAAGAATTTCTGTTACATATCAGGGGCTCATCAGTTAGAAGTAAGAGAAGAGGAAACCAAGTATACTTGATGGAGAATGGGAATTTGTGATTAAAAAAGTTAAATCCTGTTATGCATCCTTTTTCCCGTAGACAGAAACGCAAAGAACTCCATTTTTCAATACCATGCCCAGCTTTGTACACCTTTGCTCAAGAAAGATGAATTGCAGCGTATACAAGGGTTGCAAGGAACCGTGCAGATGATAGAGAAGTGGGAAGAGAGGATGAGATTAAAACAAAATTGCTTATTTAGCCTAGAAAATCAGCTAGATTTTGTGCCAGTAAATAAATAAGGAAGAGGGAAGAAACAGTTACGCTGTAAGATAAATTTAGAAAAAGTAAGCTGGCTGAAAGCCAGGGTTGAAAACCCAAGGATTCCAACAATCAGGAAAATTAAGCTCTGGAATAGCCTCCCAGCTCTCCAGAGGAGGAAGGAGCTGAACCAGTTACGTGGTTAAGCTCTATCACTTTACGAAAGAAGGCGCGATGCCGATGCCTGCAAAACCCCCTCGATTACCCAAGAGAGCACGTCTTAAACTCCTTGTTTGCTCATGGAGTTTGATGCAGACACATCGCAGGCAACTGGGGAAATGCCACAAAAGCAAGCGACCTACTAACGAGGCTTTGATAAAATGCACATCACCTGAGAAACACCGTAGCCCCCCAAAAAAGGCAAACCCTTCTCGTTACCACGTCTCAGGTAACAGTGATCCAGAATGGTACGCAGCTGAGTATTGCACCATGGCCAGGCTGGAGATACCAGCTTCTCCATGCTGCCCAACAGTGATTTCTAGTTTTCAGGTCTTTGGAGTATCGACTCTTAGAAATTATATTATTACAAAATACCCACTGAAAAGCAGTTTTGCTTCTAACTCAGCTGATTTAATCATATTGCAAAGCAAATTTTGAGGCAGTGTGCAATGTTATTTCCTGCGTTCAATCCCATACACCCAACCAGTCCCACGGCACTGGATGGGCCGGGCTGAGACCCAGGTCCCACCCCCAGCACTCACCTGTGTGTAGCAGTGGATCTCATAAGGATATTGAAGAAATGGGACTGAAACCCAACTTTCTGAGGGAGGTACCCCAGGAATTGATGCTAAGCACCTGTAAGTAACGATGAGAACAAGCTCAGTGTGGAGCCAAACCTTTATGCTGCGAAATAAATATGCTGGGGGTTGGACTAGATGACCTCTAGGGGTCCCTTCCAACCCAAAACACTCTATGATTCTATGAAATTTATTGTCCCTTTTGGCCTTCACTAAAGCCAAACTACAGGAAAGAGAAACTTGAAGCCAGGCACCTGCCAACATGTCGATATAATTAACTGCGCCTCCACTAACTTGAGCAGAAGCCTTGTGTGGCTGCAGAGAGGCAAGAATCCCACACCAATCGTACAGGCAATTACTGCCCTCACTGATTAATAAATAGTGGAAAACACATCCAGGTTCTGGAGTCTTTCATTTCTTCCCATTTTTTTTTTTTCAGATACAAGTCTTTATAGTACATGAAATATGAATTCACAAAAACATCTTTTTAAAAAAAGCACTTATTTACAAGAGAAGAGCAGAAAATATTCATAGCACGACCATATACCGCAGGGGGAAAAAAATAATGCTAGAATTATGCACCAAGCACACCACCAGAGTTTCTTGATGTTAAACCAGTAAATATTGTCTATCTTGTTCCTTTAGAGAAAATTTGTTGTCCTAGGAGCCACTTCAGGCCTGGGAGATAAAGGTTCACACCAACTATTTCCCTTAATCACACTGAATGTGCCATTCTACACCAGACACGCACCTACACACCTAAACCTGGCTGTTTTCTCAAAGCAGACAAGCCATGCTCCGATACCCCCACGTTTCTGTTCCACTGCAAACCACCGCACGCTCGCACCTTTTTTGGCTGAAGAACCCTAGTCTGGAAGCAAGGACAAGGAGTTCAGCCACCAAAGAAGGGGGCTGCCCCTACCAAGCTGAATTAAATGAAGATGAGAAGTTTGCAGCTCACTAACCACGGTCGCACCCTGTACACCCCGAGTAGCTCTTTGCTTTTATTGCCTGCTGTGCCAGCCCCTCAGCACCGGGTGGTGCACCCCGCAGGACATGGAAACCAACCTTTCTACACTGGGTTAGTTGAAAAAAAAACAAAACAAAACAAGAGACAACGTGAAGATATTCAGAGTCAGCTGGACATACAGCCAAAACTTTCTACGAAGGCATTAAAGAGCTTCCAATCTCTTGTACTAGGGCAGAAGACCAGAACAACACAACTCTTTAAAGACTGAAAACACAGATCTACTAGGAGAAAACATTTTTTAAAATATGGAAATAAGTCTACCTTTTGCAGATCTTCATTCCACTCTTATTTCCAACCATTTCCAACAGTCTCCAGAACCCCAGGAAAGTCTCTTCTCATGACCTCGGGGTGTTGGCCAGAGCCCTCCTTGCTGTGCAGAAACCCCAAGCACCGCAGAGCTGCCCCACACCCTCCTCCCAGGTGAGCAGGCTCCAGGCCCATAGCTCCCTGATTTGCTACCCAAACAGGCAAACAGCTGCAGAATAAATAGAGATAGAGCAATAAAACCAGTAAGCACGGTGTCACAGGGATGGTCAGCCTTAAAGACCAAGGGCGTGGCTCATAACATACAGAGAATGGGGGTCACATCAGGTGGGTTGCATATACTCCTGGCATCCAAAAATATAGATAAATATTCAAAAATATACATCTGAGCCGAGTAATTCCACAAAGGGAGCCATGCTGAAGTTTGCAGGCTATAGATATACAAATATGACTCCGGGATGAAACATTGCTGGATTTTTCCAGTCCATAACCCAAGAAAGCCAGAGAAGTTTCCCCAAGTGCTGTGAACACGCAGGACGTGAGACGTCCGTCCTTCGGCTGTGAGCGCCCCTGGGTGCTGCTCCAAGCTGGGAATGCCCAGCATAACTCACAAGCTGAAAGCTTTTCAGTTCTGTCATCCTGAGCTTTGAAACAGCTGCACCACCACTTTTGAAGAGCAAGCAAAGGTATCAACTGTTTTCAAGACCACCCAGTTTCAAGCTAGGTAAAGTAAACAGATGCAAACTGGAAATCCATATGGCTTCATATTGAATCAAGCTGGGCAGAAACTCAGGTTTCTTAACCAGGCACGTGAGGAAAACCCACAGAATTCACGTTTCTCTCTGTGCTTCATATCACATCTCTAGTTTGCTTTGACTTACTTTACGGAAGCCCACCAACAAAACCCTCTTTGTGCAACATCAGAACATTTTGGGGTTCACTGGGTTATTTCTGTATTACAGGGGTGGAAATCAGCAGTGGTTTAGGACACTCCTGCGCGTACGCTTTATAGCTATCATGGGTTTAACGTTAAACTTTGACAAGTCTCATTTCCAAGTGCTCTGAAATGCTGTGATGGTAAATGAGATGGAATTCCCAGGTGGTCCCGGCTAATCTGCATCACTCCCAGAGATCTCCTCAGTCGACACCTTGAAAAATGATGATGATCTGCTACAACCTGGCTTAATTAATTGAACCGTTCATCCTCTCTCCTCCCCTGTATTACCACACCTGATGTGCAGAATCAGTTATCTGAATAATTATAGGAGCGAAAGCAGGGACACCGAGGGAGAATGTAGGAAAACACAAGAGAACAATTTTTATTAAAATTAAATCAGTCACCCATAGGTGAGAACTCTGGATAAAGTTTAACATGCAAACCCCATTTTTGCTCTTTCTAATAATCAAGCACTTAAATATAAATTGGCTATAAAAGAGAGAAGGGACATTTCTGCCATCTTTTTGGAGATACTTCCCCTACTCCTCATCCGGGACTCAGGCTTGGTTAGGGACATCTTCATGTGCAAACAGGGACTTTATTGTAACTTGTGCTAGCAACAGCCTCACGACCCGGGGCTGTGACGCGACCGCGTCACACGGCTACGCCTGTGCTCCTTCGATGGAAGACCCTTCTTGTCAAGCAAGAGGAAAGACACATTTTTTCAAAATCATTTTTATAACTAGCAAGTCAAAATATTACTATGGAGATTAAGCTTCTCATCTTTTCTTCTTTAATTTGATATAAATAAGTTTTATTTCAAAGGAAATTAGAAGTCACGGTGCCATTATCCCTCACAAGTTCTCACAGACAAATTCATAAATAGCTTTGTATTTTAAGTAGCGTAATAGTTTAGGTCCCTTCCACCCCAAAACATTCTATGATATTCTGTCTCCTAGAAAGATTATTTCAGATAAATTAGCAAATAATAATAATAAACTTCCTATCTTTTCCGATGTTGCCAGGGCGGTGGGGTGTTCAGAGCCCCGTCCTTCGCTGGAGGAGCCATCGCCGCCCGCACCGGCCGAGTGCCACAATAAAGTCAATTTTACCTTTCACAAACCCTCGGTGCCCGGCCAAAATAATTGAAACACAGAGGGAGACTTCAATGCATCTGAAGCTCATGGTAGAGGCTCTCTTTGTGCCCAATTAGTGTTCCTCATGAGCCAGTTTTGGAGTTGAGGATTAAGAAATAAAGCGATAGGTTTTGCATGCAACAGAGAATTCAGTCCCGTTCAGTGTAATCCAGAGCTGCTAACTCTAAGAATCTGAACGGGCAGGCACTCTTTCTTCCCTGTGTTCATCATCTGACTTAGTCTTGCCATTATCTGTAAGCCCTTGTTATCTCCTGCTCGCTGGTAATAACATTATTTAATTGGGCAAGCAATACAGCTCACATTTTTAAATGAATATTTTTAATAATATAGCGTGTTTATATATTGGCATAATAAAATGAATGCAAAGACATTTTATCCCAGTAATATGCTTTAGAACTTACTGTAGTAAATTCATCTCCAATGATGTTGGAGGAGAGCAGAATTTGGCCTGGCATTTTTTATTTTAATCTGTGCAAAATTAGGTGGCTGCTTACGGGTTCAGCCATATATTGCAATCATTTTTCCGTGAATTCTGACTATACCCTCTAGCTCCTTCACTTCAAGCTAAAACAGAGCACTGCCGAGTTCAGGGAGCTGATGGGACGTGGTGGCTTACGCCACCAAACCCCTTCTTTTGGAAGACTTCTGAGGTAGGGAACCAGCATCTTGTTGTTTTCTTGTGTCCTTAAGATTGCATTTCTCCACCTACTACAAACAACAGCGTATTTTTCTTATTAATCTGAGTTTTCCAGACGCCTGGAATGAATTAAAAGTCTCTTTCAAAGAAATCGCCTACATTTAGTAAATTAAAGCCATGTAACGGCCACAATTAGCATTTTAAATATTTATCTGAAAGTGTGAGAGCTACTGACTGAAGACCACGATTCCCTGCGGTGACGAGCAGTTTGACTTGTCTTCATACAACCCTTTAATAACAATTAAAGACAAGCAAGCCTGATCCTTCCCCTGTGCTATTCACAACCTTCAAAGGGATGAGTTTTTAAATTCAGTTTTAACTAAAACGGTTAGGCTGCAATCCTTAATTGGGCCCGTTCTCAGCAAGGGGGCGTGAAGGCCTCGTCCGCAATCCCTGCTGAGCAGCTTGGCTGGGGCGAGGTGCTCGGCGCTGCGGTGGCCCCGGCATCCCTGAGATGCCCTGTGGTGGCCTTGGGTCACCCAAAGAGGTGGTGGTGGCCCCATCCCTGGGACCATTCGAGGCCAGGTTGGCCGGGGCTGTGAGCAACCTGATGTGGTTCAAGGTGTCCCTGCTCCTGCAGGGGGGTTGGGCTGGGTTCAACCAACTGGGTTGGACTGGGTTGGTCCCTTCCAACCCCAAACATTCCATGATTCTCTATGATCCTGCATCCTCGCTGCCTGATGCTGAGGTTGCAAACCGCTCGCTGCTCTTTTCCGCTCTCAGATTTTAAACCGAAGCTTTATAAATGAAAAAGGGACAGACATTTCCCCCGTGATACTTCTGCAATATTTAGCTGTGGAAAAAGAAAAATCATTTTTAGCGCTGGAAATATTTTGGCGAGGAGCCCAACTGGCACAGCCGGCAGCGTGCGGGAGGGCTGACCCGCCAGGCTGGGCACCCCAGGGCCCTTAGCAATGCCCAGGGAAGGCATTTCTGCAGCAAAGGGGGCAAAACTGCACATGTTTCAGTAACACACACGTGTGTCTATCCCGCTATATTAGGTTTATAGAACTCATTAATCTTTAAAATGTATTTATATTCATTTCCCTTTCCGTTGCACCCATGTACCGGTGAGAATTTTTCAAAAAAAAAAGTCTAAATTTAGGTTAAAAGCTCAAAAAAGCTGTAGAGCCCCCAGATGAGCTGAGGTGGCCAAACACGTGCCCGCTCCCAGCGTGTAGCGATGCAGTGCAGAACGCTGCTCCGGAGGGAGCACAGAAAATGCTTCAAAGACAGTTTGGCTTGGCCCGTACGCTCCGATGCGCGCTCTGCATCATACAAGGAGGATCAAAGGCTCAGGTCCTTAAAAGCTGCTTGGGTACTTATTTTTTAAATCTGCAATCAATGGGAATCAAAACACTCTCGAAGGGCTGGGTCCAAAGTGACCCAGCCAAGTTCAGTGCGGAGCGTATGTAAGACAGAGGACCTCTCCTGTGCCAAAAGCTCCTAAATCCATTGGGCCTTGTTTGTCCCTATCGTAAATATAAGCATTGATTTTTCACACGGAATTTTATGCAAGTGAAATGCAGCTATGGGACCTAGCGCGCAAACAGATCGACATGGCGTAAGCGAAGGCTGACCGACCTAAATGACATTGGGGCCTCGACACGGAGCTCCATCGATATTTTTTGCAGCGGAACTTTTTTCTCCCCAGACAGGCAGAGTCTGGATTTGGCATTACGCTAATAAATGTAACAGGCAGGAAAAGTTCAGGCAAAGATCTCATTACTGCCTCGGCATCCAGGACTTTATGAGCCTCATGACAGTTTTCAGTTTATAAAGTCCAAATTGACATTCCAGTATGTAAAAGCTTGAAATTGTAACCTGAAAGAGTTTTGAGTCACTGGAAGCATCCCACTTTTAATTAAACACCTTCCTCTGCGGCTGGGCATGCTGTAGTCACAGTTTAGCTTGTTAATTATGTTGTGCAAGGGCCACTACGCTGTACTCCTGGTGAATGATTTATTAACTCCAGCAATATAAAATTTTCTCCATAGTACTGGCACAGCAAAGACGAAAGAGGTAATTACTGTGCCCAAAGCACTTTAACTTCATTTACGTGCCCTACGCTGCGAGCGCCATCACGGTGCCCTAAATCACAGCGTTGTTACTTGGTCCTCAGCAGGCTTTTCATTGCGAGGTATTCAGCATCATCCTTTGCTCACAGCTACTTTGGGGCAAAATCCAACATCAGAGATTACGTCTGCAGGGGGGATGTGCTGTACATTAACGGCCTCGCTATTACAGACGAATTCATTGCCATTTCAGGCTCAGACCGCAGCTCTCGCGACTGAACGTTATCTCTTCCTGCGACTGTAGGACATGAGTTACAGCGTAAAGTCTGCTTAGGACCTTCATTCAATTCTGTATGTAATTAATTTCTCAATGCTCCTAACGTTCACATCATTTTTTTTATTCTTTTCAGCCGTGGAACGTCTTGATGTGCCTGAAGTGATGTGAAATAATATCTCCTAGATACCCTGCATTTATTTAAATTTCTGCGTCTCAGTTTCCCCGAGATGTTTCATTTTATCGTCTGGCACCTTTCCCAAACGAACAGATAAAACATTAACGTGCTGGGGAACAAAAGACCCAACAGCAGGATCTGTTAGGAAAAATATCTGACGCGTGATTGCCCAGGAAAATAACTCTTGTTTGTGCCGGGGTGTGTGTACATCACTTGCTTGGAGTCTACATCTCTTCAAAATTGATATGAAAAGACAGAAGCAAAAGACCTAAAAGGAAAAGGAAAGTTGTAATTTTAAAGTGAAGCAATAAACATTGTCAAAAGCGTTAGAGCTGGTGCAATTTGGCTGTCTCTTTCCAGGGCTGCTTCTGTAGCAGACGTAAATCAGAGGAAATCACGGTGTGAGCGGCTTTGCCGGGCCGAGGGGCTTAAAACTGAGCCTAGAAGTCTCGTTTGCATGAGCGTGATAGTCGGCGCAGCAACTTGCCTCGTTATTTATTATTTACATTTCCTTACACAGGTCAACCCCCTCGCGTTAAGGCACGTACAAATACAGAGCGGAAAACACGGCCCCTGCGCTTACAATTACATCACGTAAGACGGAGGGAGGTGATTGAGAGCAAATCTCATCGTGGCTGACAAGGCTGAGCTTACCACCAGCAGACCCCTTGACTTCTCCCTTCAGGAGACAGAGAGCTTCTCAGACACAATTTCTCAGTGTCTCGAGGCTGTCCCTTAAAATTAAATATCGATTCAATATTAGTTGGGTTTCTCAGGGAGGAAAAAAAAAAAAAAAAAAAAAAAAGAATACGCCTTTTTCTAAGGCGTGGTTTTAAATACCAGGGTGATTTTAATGGTCTGCAGATAAGCAGAATGAACATTCCACAGCCAGCACGCCGTTTGTACAAGAGGTGCTTGCACTAAGATCCACTGCTTAGCGTCACCGCGCCGGCCTCCTTGCTCACTCATCAATTTGGGAGAGTTTCAATCTGGCACAGCTCTGCCCTGGACTCAGCAGGTTACCTTCCCGTAATGCCGAACACGCTGTAGCCAAGTTAATTAGACATAAGTAGCATTATTTTTTTTTTGGTTTTTTTTTTTTCCTAGAGAATGCAATTTGTTGCTTGGCGAGCTGTGTACATCATTCTAGAAGTAATAAACATCCGGAGAGATGTTGAAATCTGGTAGAATGAAGGAAATAGGTGTAAAACAGAGGGAAAATAAGAGCAAGTTCCCCGAGATTAAAGGACAGTGTCCTTTAAAGGAGGTAGTGTCCTTTTTTTTTTTGCCAAACAGGGCTATATTAACAACTAAAGCATAAGAGCACCATAAGGTACATGAATGAAACTCTACCCTGTTACGTTTGTCTATCAGATGCTGGAAATGTATCACAACGTACCATAGCCTCCTATTTTGTCTTCTCTCCAAAGGATTAACAGAAAGATTTTCATTTTCTCTCTGACATCTCTAAGCACGTTTAGGTGCCCCACCCCAGGCAAGCAAAGCTGACCAAAGGCAAACTGAACCAGAAATTCAGAAAACCAAAGGAAAAAAGCACTTTGGAGCACACTGAACTCCAGGGAGAAAAAAAAAAAAAGTCTCTGACAGCTCTTTAAATATTGTAGAACCATGTCAGTTTGTATCAGCGGATAATCTGGCTCATAGGCTCCGTATTAATAAAGGACTTAACGGCTGTATACTGCCCTGGAAATTCATAACTGTACTTCCATCGTGCTTTACTGGCCATTCATTTATTTTCCGATGTGAACCCAGTCGCATGAAGCTATATTACAATGTTACTTGGGAGCAGCAAATTGGTTCTATTAATCTTATTTACTACAGCTATTTTGAATTTGAGATGGTAAGAGCTGGGTTGTATTAGAATAGGTCACCTTGACCTAATCGATACTCATCAGCTACCAGGCTTTTTGAGAACAGACTGGCTTGCTGTACTCTTACTAAAGCCTTACTCTTCTCACTTGCGTGTGTCCTTGTTCTCTTTTTCTTTTCAATGGGATACAAACCCAAAAACCCCAGGTAACCTGTACCTATATATGTATGTTAAATTCAAACACAACTAGTGCAAAACAAATTAAAATAATGGCATGTACTGGCAAAGGCGGCTCAATAATTAGTTTATAGCTTAACAGGTGATACTAAAAGTTGTATTAATGAGAAGCAGAACTTCTGCTACCTTGATGTTGCATTTATCAATCAAAGCTGTCCATATAATTACATTTTTCCTCCTCCTCAAACTCCAATCTCTTTGTTTCCCTTTTTCTTATTTCTAGTTGGCATTAAACGGGGGCTGAACGAAACTTTAAGGGGACAGGTTACCAACACTGTTCAGCGGATGCAGTAGAAAGCAGAAGTACTTAAGGAGCACGTCCTGTCCTCTGAGATCTTGTAGCCAGTATTTGCTGTCCGAGGCCTTTCTCCTTTTATCCACTCAAAAAATAAAATTCCCCGGTGTCCCCTTCCAAAATTTTGCTCTATAGCTTTCTTTCCTTTAAGCAGTTTTAATGTCTGTACACCTCTGCAGATACTGCCCACTTAATTATGCGGCATTTAGAATGACAGGTCCCTGGCATCCTGACAAGGGATTACTAATAATGCTCTCCAGGAAAGCAGAACCAATAGAAAACAATTAAAAAAAAAAATATATATCTGGCAGATTCCCTTCCTCTCCTCTTCTCCAGCAAGGGAATCGGTAACCCGTCTTTACAAAGTATGGTGGCATAATGATTCATTCAGGGGTAGAGGTCTAAGAGCAGGAGTTGTTAAGCAGAGTCTGCTGGCACGCGGATACCTCGCATTGCTCCTCAGCACCATCTCTGTTTAAAGCCTGGGTTCTGTTTTTTAAGGGCCCACAGATTGCATAGGGTTAGCTGAGGACCAATTAATATAGCTTAGAATAGAGAGGGACTTGAAAATGAGTTTTAATTATCTACGAATATGGAACAAACTGCTTCCTTGTTCCTCATGCGCTGTAAAACGTCCATCAAATCTGTGACCTCCACTAAGGCTATGAAGAACCACGCAGGTTGGCCAAATGGCTGTACCCTGCTACGCCGCAATCACACCCTTCTTCCAGCCACGGGACAGGAGAAACGGCCCCGACACTGTGGGTACGGGGCACTTACTCCCGGCGCAGCACGTAGGGCTTGGCATCCCCAAACCCAGCCAGATATTGCCAGCCAAGTCAGTCAAATTAGACATGGGAGTGATGCAAGTTACGCAAACAGCCTTCAACAGCAACACGTCTTCACTGTCAGTGAAAATATATCGCTGGAATTACCGATTCTCACTTTGGGTTTGGGGGTTGCCGCAAGATCGTCATGTAAAAACGAAATCATCCTTCGCTTCTGTTGCTTGCTGGCAGACGCACCTGGAAGTGTTTTACTTGGACGTACTCGGAGAACATATTGGAAAAACCAGAAAACATAAGGAAAAGTCTGCTCTTGCCAACAGATTTCCCTGTTCCATCCTACTGGAGAGCAATGGCTATGAATGGCTGCGGACCCCCCCTGCCTCCGGCATCGAGGCAAGAGATCTAGTTAACGGTGTCCCTGCTCACTGCAGGGGCGTTGGACTAGATGA